>PVKC010009021.1:0-27363 GCA_004027635.1 Crocidura indochinensis
TATATATATATAAATATATATAATATATTGCTCTCTTCTCTTTACTCTGTCAAGGATTATTTCTAGACATTTTTATATAGACATGCCCTCTACTTTTAAGTATCATGGAAAGAAATGAATTCATTTTCTAAAAAATACTATTAAAATATATTTAATTAGCTTTCACTGGTGATAAAAAATAAAATATAAAAAAATAAAATTTAATGTAAATATAAATCTTTAAGCTTTCCTTTGAAGCTGGAAATAAGGTTGCTGTGCAGTGTATTAAAGCTATAGGAAAGTATGCCAGAGGCATTTATGAGACTACGAGAATCAATAGCAGATAAAATCTTATAATTATTATTTTTTGCATGTGTAATTTTGTAATACTTATCTATGGTATCATTTTTCTTAAGTTTAATAGTAGGGAATTACAAAAAAGTGCCTTATTACATTAAATGTTTCAAATACTGTCTCAAAAGACTGCTCCTGAATCAGTTATTCATAAAAAATGTTGTGAAGTTTGTTTGAACTGTGATAATTTTTATTTGCAGTAGATATTAATATATTTTACTTAAAAGGTTATGTAAGCATGCATGAAATACATACAAACCCGTTTACATAAATTGAACCCATTTCTATTATTCATTCTGTTCCTGAAGCTATCTAATTCAGAATACTTAGAAAATCCAAGAGTAGCTGTTAGAGAAATACCTACACTGAGAACTATCATAACAATGTGAATGAATGAGGGAAGTGGAATGCCTGTCATGAGTACAAATGGGGGTGTGTTGGGGAGGAGGGACATTTGGGACATTGATGGTGAGAATGTTGCACCCGTGAAGGGGGGTGTTCTTTACATGACTGAAACCCAACTACAATCATATATGTAATCAAGGTGTTTAAATAAATATATTAATAAATTTTTTTAAAAAGAATACAAAAAAGAAAAGAAAATCAAAGAGTAAACAAAAAAAGAATATGAAATAAATCCATACCAGAATAATGACTAGTGACTTTATAAGGATTTATTTAATCTCTTCAGAACTTGCATGAAGAAACTGAGTGGTGGTTAATGCAAGTACTTTTATGAATTCAAACAAAAAGCTTAAGACAATGTCTATATTTGAATTTCATTCTATTTACTCTTACACTAATATTTACTATTATTTTCAAAACACTTCAGTAGTTAAATGTTTTCAGTATTTTCTTTTTAATATAGAATCTAATTAAATTAAACCAAGTCAAAAATTTGATTGCCACACATAACTAGCCTACTCTCTGGTTGAAATGTATAAACTATGTTGATAAATTCGTACAATTTACAAACAACCAACTACATTTTTTAATTATTTGATTTATTTTTATTTTTAAAAATCTACTTATATAGGAACATGTTCCCTCTACTCTTAATTTATCAAAAAAATGAACAAAAGTTTTTAAAAGCAAAATATGTAGACATTTATTTTAAATTTATTATATTTCTAGAATATACATATTATGGTTCATGAGATAGTTTTCAGTAAGAAGCTTGATTTGCCTGTGTCCAATTCTGATTTGAATCATTGGTACCACCCATATATATTATATATTTCTCATTTGTATTCATCTTACTCATAAAATTTAAAATTCAATGTATAAAGGGTGAGGTGTGTTGCCTACATCACTATTGGCTTCAACATAAAAGGAAGAGGAAGCAGAAGGAAATAAATCCCAAAAAATAAAAGGACAAAAGAAGTGATGGAGTAACAGAAGATCCTGGGGAACAGTAATGTGGGGGAGAGTCATAGCTCTATTTCAAAACCACAGACTGAATAATACTAAAAAAATGAGACTTGCACTATTCAAACTTTAAAATGTCATGCTAAGTGTTATTTGAGGGTGGAAGGAATCTTGGGAACACTGTTGGGGGGAAGTTGACACTGGTAGTTGGATTGGTACTAGAACATCTTATGTCTAAAACTCAATTATCAATAGGTATGTAAATCAGGGTTCTTTAATAAAATAAAAAGTAAAGCATCATATTTAATAACATGGTAAATTGCTCAGTAATTACATCCAAAGTGACAAGAGAATCTCTCATTAGAAAAATCTGGAATTCAATCTAGAATACCAAGAAAAGACTGGGTTCTTAGAATACAAACTTAATTTTTCTCATCTGAGAAATTATGATAGCAAAATTTAAGAGGGATTATGACCTGAAGCAATAATGTGCAAAGCACATGCTTTTTGAATTATCAATCTGGGTTTGAACCTCTGCACCCCATAAATTCCAAAGCCTCACTAGGAGTGATCTATGAGCACTACTATATGTATAAAAATAAAAGCACAAACAAAATAAAAAACAAAACAAAATCAATCACAAGAACACTACCACCACCAACAAAAAAGAGTGATTGATGGTGATATCTCATCATAAACATTAATTCAGATTTTAGTTTTTCCCTCTGAGTTCCAGAAGGAGATTATTTCCAGCAATTAGATTAATTAACAAGTAGAGAAGAGGACAAATGATCTCTCAACTGAATGAAAGAAGATGGATATGGAATTCAGCAGGTCATCAAAACAGAGATGGTTATGAAAATCCATAAAGATATTTATTATGTTTACTTGCTCTCTGGCTCATCAAACAGTAAAACTATTAATTTATCATGATCATATGTTATGGGATTAGCTTTGTGAATGAATTTAAACCTTTTGCTCTATTATTTTTTTTTGGTTACAGAACGAATGATCTAATTGAGGATATTTTGATCAAGTCCAGTAATTAATTATACTTGCTATATTCAAAGTGATTGTGAGTAATTACTTTAGGTAAAATGCATATTATTCCTAATATTTTTATACTTAAATATTTATTCTTTAGAAAGATATCTGTTTGTAAAGAAAACTGTGTATGTGCAGATATGTAATGTGTGTCTAGGACTTGGAATTATATTGTGGGATCCAAAGACTTCTTTCTTGTATTTCTCCAGGACAAATAAATAATAGAAAACAAAAGTAGTTTTTTCTATGACATTTGTTAAAGTCTTTATTTAATATCTGAGCATTCATGTTAACAATTCTGCCTGGTTGGTTGTTTTATCTACATTTTCAATTGCCAGATCACTAATAGATTTCTTTAGCATCTTTACTATAAACTTAGTAAGGGCAAACTGTATTTCTAAAAATAAATTTCTTAATATAATTAGCAACTAAATTCATTTTCATTACCATTTTATATTACTAATATTTCTAACATCTATATAAACCTATCCAAAGGGATGTTTCTATATCTAAATAAATCTGATGTTTGAAACCAAGATTTGTTCAAAAGCTTAAGTTTATAGTTGACATCTAGAAAAAAATAACTTTGTAACTAAAAATAGAAAACAACTTTATGTATTGTTTAGTTTAGAGATTACAAACTAAAGCAAAGCTTCATTATCAAAATAAAAACACTTTACAAAATATAAATAATTATATAATTTTTACAGTACAAAATGTGGGATCAATTGTATGAAGCAGGAAAATGACTGTAGTGAAGATGACTTTGATTTTGTAATCTAATTTGACTAATATCTTTAATAATGCTTGACTTTGTTTGGAGGGAGCACGCCCATGGGTGTTCTGGGCTGACTCTTGGTTCTTTGCTTATGGATCTCTCCTGGCAATGATCAGTCATCTGTGATCTTGGGCTCAAACTGGTGCCAGCTGAGTACAAAACAAAGATATTACCTTTTGTTCTTTGACACAGTGCTCAATGATTATAAATGGGATTTTAATTTTTCACTGAGTGAAGAATGAACAAATAAGTATCATCATTTTATACTCTGTATCACTCACTCTAAGAGAAGGTATTTTTTCAGGCTTATTATAAAGACAAAGAGATTCAACTTCCCGAAGTAAATCCATTTCTGAAAAATCAGTCCACTCCAAGTTCAAGGAGTACAGACTCAAGAAGTGATAACACACAGAATGCGAAGAGAAATAAGCAAGTAGATAAAACAGAAAGGTCAATGTTCAGAAAGTCAATAAAGTTATTTGAATGAGAATTCCTGGGGTATTAATAAATCTGTGTTTTTATACAAGTGTTTTTTTTAGTTCTTTTTTTTAGTAGTTGTGAAAACAAAGCACATCTTCTATTTTATTTTCTTCCACTGAAAATTAAGAAAATAATTATTTTGTCATTACTGAATTGTAAAGCAAGGAACAATTCATGTTTTGGCCATCATGATTCTTACAATAAATATTACCCTCCCCCTAAAAAAAGGGTTACTTCCCATTTACAAAGAATTCCTATCATAACTGCTCATCATTTTCACTCAGAAAACCAACACTTGATCTTTATCAAATCAAAGAGGCTTCCTCTTAGAGTGAATGTGAAACCCTGGATTATCTGAAGGTAACTTTCAGCACTATTATAGTTAGGTCAGTGACACATCAACAGAAGCATGGAAGTTCTACTTACAAATTTAGGTTTGCCTTCTGTAATAAGCATCACATTATTCCCACTTGTTCAACATCATGTTTTTATCTCAAAAAAAATTATATTGGTATCTAAGATCTTAAAACATCAAATTGAAGGTGATTGTTTTAAACTTAAATGTTGTTTTGTTTTGTTTTGCTTTGGGGCCACACCAGGTAACGCTCAGGGGTTACTCCTGGCTCAGAAATCATTCCTGGCTTGGACCATATGGGATACCAGGGGAACAAACCACAGTCTGTCCTAGGGTAGTGCAGGCAAGGCAGATGCCTTCCCCCTGTCCCATTGCTCTGGCCCTAAACTTGAAGTTTTCTAACAGGATGATTACTAATGCTTAGCAGAATTTATCAGTACACACCCTAGACCATTTTGTAATCTTCACCTACTTGCAACTTCTTCTTGCCAAAGAAAGTTTTCCAATAACCTGTTTGTAGAATTATTAAATGTAGGTATAAACATTAAATACATAAAAATTATTTAAAATATATTTTTTGGTATTTTGTTTGGAGGTGGTGCCATAAAGACTTCCAGGTATTGAAAATAATTTGGCCATATATAAGGCAAACACTCTTTCCTCAGTAACATACTTTGGAGCCTATTTACTTAAACTGTTTATAGAGTCATCATGAAATTACAAAATTATTAATGATTGGGTTCAGGCATACAATGTTTCAAAATAGATCCCTTCACCTGTGTCCACTTCCCTCCACAAATACCCATTTACCCCACTTGTCTCCCCCCCCCCAGGAACATTTGCATTCATTAGAAACAATACTGTGTGGTATAATTTTTACAGTATAGTAGCAGGGATTTTGCGACTCTTATAACAAAATATTATTTTGAATATTAAGTATGAGTAGATTTTAAAGTGTATAATTGTTGCTACTGTACATTTTAAAATGTTTTATGATTTTATATCTTCTAAGTATTCATATAAAATGTTGAATGAGTTTCTCAAATTAAATTATAATTATGGAAATGGGAGTGGAAAAGAGTCACACACAAAGAAATGCATCAATATTTTTATTTTATCTGCATTTGACTGTGAAAATTTTTCTACACTTGGAGAAAGATTTGTTATTATTTTACATAAATGTAAATATAATTGCTAGCTTAATATTTACATATACTTTATTGTGGCTGGAATATACTCTTTGTGGTAAATTTCATATCATGGGCATGTCCTTTCAGCCCTCTCATCTCTATTGTATCTGGACATTATTATAATAATGTATTTTATTTTTCTTAAAACCCATAGATGAACGAGACTATTCTGTGTCTATCTCTCTCCCTCCCTCCTCTCTTCCACTGACTTAACTCTCCCCCTCGAAAAAATGGTTTCCATGTCCATCCATGTAGAGGAAAATTTCATGAATTCATCTCTCTTGATGACTACATAGTATTCCATTGTGTATGTGTACCACATTTTCTTTAGTCATTTATCTATTGTCAGAAATATGGGTTGTTTACAGATTCCGGATATTGTCAATAGTGCTGCAGTGAATGTAGGTGTGCAGAAGGCCTTTTTGTGTTGTGGTTTTGTCTTTCTAGTGTATATTCCTAGGAGTAGTATAGCTGGATCAGCTGTAGATCAATTTCCAGGTTTTTGAAGAATTTCCATATTCTGTTATATAAAGGCTAGAAAAGACAGCATTCCCACCAGCAG
Organism: Crocidura indochinensis; assembly: GCA_004027635.1. Lineage (NCBI taxonomy): Eukaryota > Metazoa > Chordata > Mammalia > Eulipotyphla > Soricidae > Crocidura > Crocidura indochinensis. Next base: position 6,111 of record PVKC010009021.1, read on the forward strand.
CGAATGAGAGTTCCTTTCCCTCCCCATCCCACCAGCACCGATTGTTCTTATTTTTTATGATGTGTACCAGTGTCTGTAGTGTGAAATGGTACCACATTGTTGCTTTGATTTGCATCTCCCTGATGACTAGTGATGTGGAGCATTTTTCACGTGCTTTTTGTATTTTTTGAGGAAGTTTCTATTCATTTTCTCCCCGATTTTATGGGGTTAAATTTTTTTTCCTTGTTAAGTTCTATCAGTGCCTTGTATATCTTAAATATTAGTCCATTGTCTGATGGATATAGGCTGAATAGTTTCTTCCATTCTGTGAGTGGTCTTTTATTTTTATCACTATTTACTTTGAGGTGCAGAAGTTCCTCAGCTTAATATTGTTCCATCAGTTTATCTGTTTCCACTTCTTTGGAGATTGCTGTCTCCTTCTTAAAGAGGCCTTTAGTTCCAATGTCATGGAGTGTTTTGCCTACATGTTATTCTATATACCTTGTGGTTTCAGGCCTAATATCAAGGTCTTTAATCCATTTTGATTTGACCTTTGTGCATACTGCTACTGAGTTTGGTTTTTTGCAAGTGGTTGACCAGTTGTTCCAACAACACTTGTTGAAAAGGCTTTCTTTGCTCCATTTTCTTAATTATATGCCACAAAACAAAAAAATCCTGTAAGAAGTGGATAAATTCCTGGACTGATAATCTTCCACAGTTGAACCAGGATGATGTAGCATATATAAACATACCCATTACTATTGAAAGAAATTAAAAATGATAATGAAAATTCTTCCCAAATACTAAATCTCAGGCCTAGGTAGATTCACTTACAAATTCTTTCAAACCTTTCAAGTGGAACTACTAAAAATTCTTTTCAGGCTCTTTCAGAATATTAAAAAACAGAAACACTTGCAAATATTTTTTATGAATCTAGTATCACCTAATACCAAAAAAGACAGAGAAGCTAAAAAAAAGAAAATTACAGACAAATATCTGCAATGAACACATATGTAAAGATCCTCAACAAAATCCTGACAAATAGGATTGAATGCCTCATCAAGAAAGTCATACAGCATGACCAAGAAGATTTTATTCTAGTAATGCAAGAATGGCTTAACATCCATAAATCAATCAACATAATACACCACATAAACAAAAGAAAAATAAATACCATATGATCAGATGAATAGATTTGGAGAAAGTACTTGATAAGGTCCAACACCCATTCATACATATTAAGAATTCTCAACAAGGGGCCCAGGAGATAGCATGGAGGTAAGGTGTTTGCCTTTCATGCAAAAGGTCATCGGTTTGAATCCCGGTGCCCCATATGGTCCCCCGTGCCTGCCAGGAGCAATTTCTGAGCATGGAGCCAGGAGTAACCCCTGAGCACTGCCAGGTGTGACCCCCCCCCAAAAAAAAAAGAATTCTCAACAAGATGGTAATGGAGGGAACTTTTCTCAATATAGTCAAGGGTATCTACCACAAGTCAATGAAAACTGTTATTCTCAATGGAGATAAACTATAAGCCTTTCTCGTGGAACAATACAAGGCTGTTCTCTCTCACTACTCCTATTCAACATAGTACTGCAAGTTCTTGCCATAGTAATTAGGCAAGAAAAAGATAGCAAGAGCATACAGAGAAAAGGAAGCTCTCACTGTTTGCAGATGATATGATACTATTTTAGAAAACCCTATAGATTCTACCAAAAAACTTCTGTAGACAATGGTTCATATAACAAAGTGACAGACCAAATAATTAAAACAAAAATTTAATTGCCTTCTTATACATCAATAATGCTAGAGAAAAATGGACATTAAAAACAATTCCATTCACTTTAGTGCCACAACAACTCAAATACCCTGCAGTCAACTTAACTAAAGAAGTGAGGAACCCTATATAAAGAAAACTACAAAACCCTGCTTCAAGAAATGAAAGAGGACACAAGGAAATCGAGACACATACTCTGCTCATGGATTGGGAGGATTAACATAATTAAAATAGGAATACTACCCAAAGCATTGTACAGATTTAATGAAATACCTAAAAGATATCCAGGACAATCTTCTAAGAAGTGAATCAAACACTCTTGAAATTAATTTGGAATACAAAACACCCATGAATAACCAGAGCAAACCTTGGGAAAAGGAATATGGGAGGCATCACTTTCTCCAACTTTAAATTTTATTACAAAGCTCCAGTAATTAAAGCAGCATGGTATTGGAACAAAGACAGACCCTCAGATCAGTGTAATAGATTTAAGTATTCAGAGAATGTTCCCCAGATATACAATCCATAAGTCTTTGATAAAGAGGCAAGAAATTCAAAATGAGGCAAGGAAAGCCTCTTCAACAAGTAGTTGGGAAAACTGGTCAGCCACTTGCAAAAAAAAAGCAAACTCAGACCTTCATCTAACAGCACGCACAAAGATCAAATAAAAATGGATTAAATACCATAAGGTGTATAGAATAGCAAGTAGGTAAACACTCCATGACATTGAGACTAAAGGCATATTCAACGAGGAAACAGCACTCTCCAAAAAAGTGGAAGCAGCGATAAACATATGGGACTATATTTGGCAGAGAAACTTCTGAATCTGGAAGTAAATAGTGCCTATGATAAAATATCTATATACAAAATGGGAGTAACTATTCACCCAATATCCACCAGATAAAGAGCTAATATCTAAGATATACAAGATACTGATAGAACTTAACAACAAGAAAATATATCTAAACCCATCAAAAAGTGGGGAGAAGAAATGAACAATTTATCCAAGAAAAAAAGCAAATGCCCAAAAGGCTCATGAAAAAATGCACCGCATCACTAGTCATCAGGGAGATGCAAATCAAAACAATAATGTGGTACCACCTCATGCTACAGAGACTGGCGCACATCACAAAGAACAAGATCAGTGCTTGGCGGGATGGGGATTGAAAGAAACTCCCATTCACTGCTGGTGGGAATGCTGTCTTGTCTAGTCTTTACATAAAACAATATGGAAATTCCTCTAAAACCTGGAAATTGAGCTACCATACGATCCAGGTATACTACTCCTAGGGATATTTCCTAGGAACACAAAATTACATAACAAAAATCCCTTCCTCGAACCTATATATATTGCAGTGCTATTTACAATAGCCAGACTCTGTAAACAACCAAGATGTCCTTGAAAAGATGAATATCTAAAGAAACTATGGTACATATACAGTGGAATATTCAGCAATCATCAGGAAATATGAGGTGATGAAATTTTCCTATACATGGATGTACATGGAATCTATTATGCTGAGTGAAAAGTCAGAGGGAGAGAGATAGACACAGAATAGTCTCACTCATCTATGGGTTTTAAGAAAAATAAAAGACATTATTGTAATAATGCCCTGAGACAATAGAGATGAGGGCTGGAAGGACCAACTCACAATATGTAGCTCACCACAAAATATGCTGAGTGAAGTTAGAGAAATAACTACACTGACCACTACCATGACAATGTCACTTCATTAGGGAAGTAGAATGCCTGTCTCAAATACAAGCCAGAGTGGAGGTAGTGATGGGGCATTGGTGATGGCACTGTTGCGCTGGTGAAAGGGGATGTTCTTTTTGTGACTGAAACCCAACTACAATCCTGTCTGTATTCAAGTTGCTTAAATAAAGATATTTAAAAAATAAAAAAACAGAAAGTAGTAGAGAATAAAAACAAAAATCTGATGCTATTAATAAAAAATACTCCTAGATAAGTAATTATTTTCTCCTCAAAGAATAGTGAAGCCAAGATTGAGTTGGATAGTTGTATGTGCAAATCCCCGGTTGGTGTCAGGCCTCAGTTCCTCTTCTCTGGAGATTCATGTAGTATCTCTCTCTCTCTCTCACACACACACACACACACACACACACACACACACACCAGTGTCAACTTTTTCCCTCTGATCTTAGGAGAATAAAATTTTTCAGCACATCTTTCTGTTTCAAAGAGCATCTGAGAACTATAATCTAGAGCTCATCGAGGCTGTGAAAACTTGGTTTCACAATCTGGAGAGGCTGGATGAGGACAGTTGAGAATATGCCCTAACCTGGCTAATGGTAAGAGTAGACTCTCTCTGTGCCAGTCCACAGCTGTTCCCATGTCTCCCTGCATTGCCCCTATATGGCAGTCTTTGAAAGTCAGGAAGGCATATTCAAGCTGCTACAGACACCAGGACAGTCATTAGGACTGTGACTTACAGGTGTCTGTGTGTCCTATTCTGCACTATATCCTTTCCTTCTTCCTGGCTTCCAGACCCTAGGAACACAGCAAAGCTGCTTGCTGCCTGAGAACTTTTGCTATTTTTCGCAAGTATCATTTAGAAGAAAATGTTGATACATACGGACATATAAATCTATATATGGCATTATCTTTTAATTATAGGTTATTAGCATATTTGTTTGCAATCTGGAAGTTACTGTTTTATTTCTATTCTCAGTTTTCATCAGATTATGTCTTCCCCTTCCTTTTAAACTCAAATTTTGTAGGGCTTGGGTAATGGCACATATGTTGGAGTATGTGCTTTTCATGTGGCAGGCCAGGTTGGAGTCCAGGAATACACGGTTACCCAAGCACAGCCAGACATGAATCTCGCAAGTATTGTGCCAGGTGTAGCACCTGAATACAAAACCCAGTATGACTCAATAAAATGAAGAAATTAATTATTCAACCTAGAAGCCTTTATTGTATAAGCAACACATTTACTGACCAGGGTTGAGCTCAGTAATTATGATATCAAATAATTTTAGCTACATTGTGAAATATTGATACTGTACTATTACTGATATTGATACTGTACTGTGTTATTACCAAAATCAAGTCAGTTTTTTTTTTGTTAACTAAGTCATTTTAATTTGTAGGAGAATAATTAAACTCTACTCTCCAGGTAAACTTTACATGGCATTGCTTTAGCCAGCTACATTGTTGCAAATTTGATTTACACAGCTTTTTCATTTAGCATCCACAGTCTATACCTATGAATCAATTTCTATGCCCCCTTTCCCCATCCAGGTAAACTTTCATTAGCTCTCAGCTTTTCTAAGTTCTAATGTTTAAGCTGCTATTTAGGAGTAAGATCATTGACTCTTTGTCTATTTTAATGAATATGTGTCTTCTAAGTAATCTATCTTGTGATAGAAGATGAAAATGAAAATGTCCTTTTTTGATTCTGTAACTTTTTCTCCATTTTTTCTATCTATGTGGCCATAACCTGTAATTACACACATGTATGGTTGCGGGGCTCACATATCTGATTGAATTGTTGCCAAGAAGCTCTGGTGTGGTTTAGGTGCTCACATAGTCTGTAGAGGTATCATTGGAAATTTGTCACTTTTGGAGCTCATACTTTCTGCCTATAGTACTCATGGGGCCTCTGTGTGCTCATATTTTGCATGCCAATGTTGTTCTCTTGAATGTGGAACTCACTTACCTTTTGTAGACAGTTGTGGGTGAGGACCATGCAGCATATGTTTACCTTTGATGTTCTCACATACAACAAGGGTATGTTACTAACAGGTCATTGATTTTTGTGGAGACAAAAATATATCCTAGACAGTACAACTGCTTGAATGCTCCATCATGCTAATCAACAGTGCTAAAGATTGCCCATATATACATATATGAGTGTGTGTATACACTTTAAAAAACATACTACTGAAAATACAGAAAATACTTCTGTCTTTTAATTTCTTTTATATTTGTCTTCAAATTTCAATTATGTAATTCTTTCTTTTTCCTCATGACATTAAGTATTTTATTTGTGACATGAAAGAAACTCATGCATGCCTTGTTCATTATTTCATTGCATGGAAGTCATTATAAATGGAAAAACAAATTTGCCTAAAGAAATATTCAAGGGCTGATATAATGATGCTGAAAAATCAGTTCACTATTAAGGTACATATAAAAATCACCTAACCATTTAAGATTTCATGATTAATCCTGATGGAATTTAAAACCGAGTAAAATAGAAATAAAACTCCTTGAAACATGACACCAACAACACAACCCACAAATGCAATCCCCTGAAAATGAGACAAATGAGACATAAATGAAGTAAAATAATCAACACAAAGTTAAGACAATTCATGTAATAAAATGATAGAGTTGCAAATTTGTATTTCAATAAGAACAGAAGATTAGGTATTTCTACAATTCAGTAGCAAACACGGAATAAAACGTTATGAATATAATATGGAAAAATGAGTTGGTCTATTTTACTTAAGTAACATCAGTGTACCTAAAAGCAGATGAAAAGACTTTCAATATCAATGATAAGTAGAGGGAAATAAATTTCCTCGACAAAGAGGCTTCATCTTCCCACCTGTGGAAATTCATATGAGAAATTTAAGTGGATCAGAACATGAAAAAAGAGAAACCTGAGAACTGATAGTGACAGATATTAATGTATTAGGTCACTATGTACAACAGTATGGAGGAGTCTCATAAAACTTAAAACAGTTCTCCTGATGACTAGAAATAAAATCCCTATGAATACAGGCCGAAGAGATAGCATGGAGGTAAAGAGTTTGCCTTGCATGTGGAAGGAAGTGATTCAAATCCCATAATCCCATATGGTCCCCCCAGCCTGCCAGGAGCAACTTCTGAGAGTAGAACCAGGAGTAACCCCTGAGTGCTGCTTGTTATGACCCAAAAACCAAAAAAAAAAAAAAACTCCTATGAATATACAAAATAAAAAATGCTAAGATATTAAGTATGTATTGGACATCTAATATTTACTATAGTTTTGCAATAGCCCAAATAGAACAAGTGCACATCAATTGGATAAATATTTTATTTTTAATTTTTATGTAAATGTACTTATAGGTATAAACATGAATTTAGTAAAGATGTACATATACAAACATAAAACAGATATATGATTTTAGTCATGAGAGAAATGTCAGTTTACTTTAAAAATGTAAATATCCTAAGAGCATCATGATCACAGAGTTTTAAGATGTAGAGGCAATTATTGAATATTGAAAATGCATTAAACACACATCCTATCTAATACCTGAACTTATATAAGGACAGAGCAATAGTACTTCTCAAGAAATGCAAATTGTGTAAATTGCGGAAGTTAATTTGAAATCTAGATTGCTACTAGAACATGAATAAATTCTAGTGGCAAATAAAAATACCAAAGTTATAAATAATGCAATATAATTTATTTCAAAATTGGCATGGTACTATAGTTTAATTTCATTAGATAAAAATATATGGTAATCATCTCCGGCGAGGTGGCGTTAGAGGTAAGGTGTCTACCTTGCAAGCGCTAGCCAAGGAAGGACTGCGGTTCGATTGCCCGGCGTCCTATATGGTCCCCCCAAACCAAGGGCAATTTCTGAGCGCTTAGCCAGGAGTAACCCCTGAGCATCAAACAGATTTGGCCTGAAAAATCTGTATATATATATATATATATATCTGTATATATATATCTGTATATATATATAAAATCATCTATGTCAGGTACTAAAAATAGTAATCACATTGACATATTTTAGTGAAATAAATCATTTCACTATACACTATTAAAAATAAGACCAGAGATCTGGAGAGATAGGCTTGAAAAACTTTCCTAGCATACAGTCCAACCTCATACATTTCCAGACACCATGTAAGAAGAGCAATGCCAAGATATATAATCTCTGAAGAAGGTCAGAAAGAAGTTCTGATTTTAACTGGGTGACTCCCTCACTAAAAACCAAAATTTAATAAAATAAAAATAGAGCTACCAAAACCTTAAAATATCAGCAATGTGTGTCATATAACTCTTTATTTCTTTTTTCAAATTTAAATTCTTTTGCCTCCAATTATATGTTCTCAAGCTCACCATACAATGTATATTCTTTTAATGATAATATTTGTTTTCCCTTCTATCTGCAGGGTTTTTAAAAAAATAAAACCACCCCAAGTCTCTAATGATTTCCTCTCACCAAATCCCTTCTACTCAGGTTCTTACTGTAAAATAAACAGTTGCTCTTACCATGTGAGAAAATAAGAGGTTTTACATTCTATAATTGAATAAGAACCAACAGGAAAAGATTTCTTTATCTTGTCAACCTCACCAGTTTCTGTGCCGAAAATTATTATTGTTCCTAACTTCATATAATCAACAATTTTCCTACTTAATTATTTTAGTGTTTGCTTCCCATCTATACCTTACTTAGGAAACTTACCATTATGCCAAATATTTTGTCAAATCAGGCAGATTACCTTGAAAATTACTTTGCTTTATATTTCAATTAAAGACAGTTGGTCTTACACAATTCAATTTATTCATAAATATTTCCCACAGAACATCTGCTAAATAGAGCCTATATTCTCAAATCATTATCACATATTCTGTATCATCCACTTTTAATATGTGCACACTTATTTCTATTTCTTACCATATTCCCAAGTCCTAAGAGATGATATACATTTGTACATCTATATTAAGTTTTCTTTTTCTCAGGGTTATGGCCAGAATTCCATTTGATTCTGACCTTCTTAAACTTTAGCTTTGATAATTAATTACCTTTTCACCTAACTTGATCATCATTTGCTCAACTTAATCAACATTGCAATTATATTTTTTGTTTTTGTTTGGTGTGTGTGTATGTGTGAAGGCTGCCAAGTAGCATTTTAGAAATACTCTTGACAATTCTTGCCCAACCAGAACAGTGTTCACTACAAGGCTCTGAGGATCAGTTGCTATCCCAACCCTGGAACATTCCCAGTGGTGATCAAGGACTTTTATGGATATGATGGTTAGGACCTGTATCCACAGGTCTTCTAGTTCAATTCTCAAAGATTACACATGCAGAGCTCCAGAAACCAAAAGTGAGGCTAAGAATTGAATTAAAATAAGTCATATCTAAGTTAAGCATTTTACGCTCTGTGCTACTTATCCAGTCCATCTCTATTGTGCTATCCCTCCCACACTGGATCAGGGTTGTTCATGTCATGGTGTCTTACTCTCAAATAATGACTTTTTATTACTATGATTTACAAATGAAATAGCTAGCTCTGCATCTCTTTGCATAGTTATATTACTAATATTGGTCTATATTATTTTATCTGAGAATTATTAGTTATAAATATATATAAAATATATAAAATTTTTTGCACTGTAGTTTGCAGAGCTTTTGCTGGTAAAGTTTCCTATATAACATTTAGCAACTTTGAGCAGCATCTTCTCCTGGTTTACTGCTTCCTTTTACCATAAGTGTGTCCTCCTTCCATTCCCCATTCTACCCAAGCTAGTTTTCTATCAAATACTAGTTCTTGTGTGTTTGTTTCTTATGTATCTGAGTATTTGTTTTTCTACAATCATGATTTGTATATCTTACATATGAAAGATTATTCTGTGATGGTCCCATTCTCTCTAACTTCACTCAACATATCTTCCAGGTCCTACCATATATCAGAAAAGTGCAAGTTTTTTTCTTTTCTAATAGCTAAGTAGTATTCCATATTTTATGTGCACCTTAGTTTCTTTAACCAGTCATAAGTTCTTGGACACTTGGGTTCTATTTGAAACAATTTTTTTTTTCTTTTTTTGGTTTTTGGGCCACACCCGGTGGTGCTCAGCGGATACTCCTGGCTGTCTGCTCAGAAATAGCTCCTGGCAGGCACGGGGGACCATATGGGACACCAGAATTTGAACCTTTGGTTCTGGATTGGCTGTTGCAAGGCAAACACCGCTGTGATATCTCTCCAGGCCCTATTTAAAACAATTTTATAAGTTTTTGTAACAGTCACATTCATTTAGCTGATTCCATCTTCTGGGGAGACTAATAGTTTAAAAATCCAGTAAAAATCAAGAAACTCCACTGAATGTCACTAGTTTTATTATTGCAAGCTCATTTAGGTATGACATTAAATAATATAAATCAGTGAGTGGGATTTGTGGTACTCAAAGAAGAAACTAATAGAGAACTGTTGGACGTTTTATAATATTTTTAAAAAATGATTGGATCTGAGATAAGCTTTGAAGATCAATTCTGACTTGTGTTGCCTATCCTTGAAGAGAAAATCATTATTTTCTACTGTGAGGATTCATGATGATAACTGCAAGGGTATTCATATAATAGCAGATACTTTTACTTACAGATAAGAAAAACAGTTATGCAAAATATTGACCAAATTTTTGACACTGGCTGCAATATCATAGGTCTCAGGGTTATATATTTGAGGTTCCCACTAATATTTATAGGTTCAATATTCTGCTGCAAAGACTTCCAAGGCTTATGTGTTTAATAGCATGCCTTTATTATAATATATAGAAATATGAACTAAAATTAGAGATAGCACTATGTCTGAGTGGGTTCTAAAAATGTAGTTTTTATCACTTCATATCTTTGAGGATCTTTGCTTCTATGCTTACTGGGGATAATGATCTTAGTTTTACTTAGTTTTACTAATGTCTTTGTTTATAAGGATACAAGCACATCTATGTCCATCAAAGCATGATTCACAATAGTCAAGTGTTTAAAACAGCAGCAGAATTGTCAAAACAGTTAAGAAGGTAATGAAATTGTGGTATATGTACACGATGGGATATTTCTAGTCAGGATGAAATCAGGCAGTTGATTACAACTTGAATGAAGGTGAGGAAGTCCTGCTCTGTGAAGTGAGTGGACAGAAAAAAGAGACAAATGTCATGCCAGAATGAACTAGTTTATGTGTGGATTTCCAGGGAACAAAGCAAGGGATTAGCTAGTCCCTAGTGGAAACAAACTGTGAAATAATGTCAACAGAACAAGGAACTGAGTATAAAAAGTGGGCTGGGGGAGAAGGGATCTTAGAATAACAATGAAAAGTGATTGATACTGGGGGCTGAGGAAGTAGCATTGCAATTATAATTCAACAGTATGGTAACTGTTGTAAACTCATTACCTCAAAAAGTTTGGCTGTGCTGAATAATAATACTGGCTTTTGTAACTGTGTTCTCTATTTTTATCTTTATAATAAATATATTTCTGCTAAATTTGAATATGCAACATGAGGAGTAACTATTATAAGCATGACATTCATAAAAGAAACAGAACTTTAACCCATTTTCATAATTTTTTTACCATGTTCTTAGAAGGCGCAGACTTACAATATTTTTCAATGTATGAAATGATATGATTTCTACTTCTATGGGTAAAACACTATGTTTGAATCATTAAAAGTCTCAGATTCTACAAAATATGATTTTATTACCTTTTATAATATGTATTTATATTCATCAACATGTAATAATATAGTAAAATATTTTAAAATATAATTTGAAAAGATTATTTATTAAAAACAATACTTGGCATATTGCAAATCAATTAAAATATTAATAAAGTTTTTGATAGAAATGTCTATACTACATGCTCAATAAATCTTCATACAATAAAACTGGTACTAACTTGTCATTGACTGAATGTTTACCTATTCCAAAATAAATTCAGGAGGTTTAGAATTATAAATGAAGTCTGCATTTTCCTTTTTATAAAGGAAATATCATTATTAAAAGATACACCAGACTAAAACTTTCAAGGTTTCATTACTTCTTTGTATATATTTATTGTCAGATTCTTTGGGAAAGTCAGACTCACTTAAACCATTGATAATTGTTATCTGGGTTCATGTTTTATCAAAATTAATAGCAAAAATAAATATTTGGAATCAATATGTAATGTATTTACTTTCTAATTTTACATAAATACTTTGTAATGATTATTTCTCAGTATTATTTGCAAACATATTCTATAATTTTTCCAATTAAAAGGCAAATTTTAGGAAATATCACCAGTTAAGGTTAAATATAGTTGTATTAAAAAGTATTAAATTACAATTATAAATTTGGTTATCCTTTTTTATATATATGAAGATAATGGTAATGATACCTTTAACATAACTACAGAAGACAGAAACAAAGTGTATAGAATGATGTTACATTGTAACATTTATTAATTTAAACTCACTATTTAAACCATTTGTTATTATATTTCCCTCATAATTCCAAATACTACAGCAAAAGTGATTTAGATATCAGCATTACCATTTATGTTTTTTTGTTTTTTGTTTTTTTTTGTATCACACCAGACTGTACTGAGGGATTACTAATGGTTCTGTGCTCAGAAGTTGCACCTGGCAAACATAGGAGACAGTATGCGATGAATCATTCATTCTGGATCTGCTGAGTACAAGGCAAATGTCCTACTGCTGTGCTATCTTTCCAGACCATCATTTATGCTTTTTTAAATGTTACTGAAATATTTACACAGACTACATTTAACATAATAATGCAGAGAGATAGTACAAACTTTAGGCAATTGACTTGCTTATACTTTATTCTGTCCTTGTATATAGTCTCCAGGACATCCAGCAATGACCCTGAGAAAAATAAGGAATAAGCCTTAAACACAGCTGAGTTTAACCCCTAAACCCATATGCATATCATTTGAGGTTGAGCATGAGAAAAAATTTTTTTCAAGACCTTTACTAAGTACACTATTATTATAATCATATTTTATCTTATCACATAATATTTGTAGCTATGTAATATATAACCTTCCAATGAAGAATAATTTATTAGTTATTAAGAAAGAACAAAACATAAATTTTCTTTTTGTTTTGTTTTGCTTTTGGCACTACCTAAGGGTGCTTGGGCTTATTCCTGGCTCAATTCTGAGAGTTCATTCCTACCCTTACCTGCTGTATTATCTCTGGCCCTGGTGGTTTACATATTTGAATGCCTTTAACTTTATAACACCTTCTAAAACTTTTCTTTCACCAATCTCAACTCTTGGTTAATTTTTTTTGGGGGGGCACACTCGGTGATATTCAGTAGTTACTCCTGGCTATGCACTCAGAAATCTCTCCTGGCTCGGGGGACCATATGGGATGCTGGGTATCAAACCCAGGTCCATCCTGGGTTCTGTGTGCAAGGCAATCCCTACCACTGTGCTATCACTCCAGCATTTAACTTTAATGTTCTAACTTCCATCTTTGATTAATTGATCTAATGCTTTAATCCCAGGCATATTCTGACACAGGCTACTCTTGACAATACAGTAAGAAATATTGACTTTTATCATATTTATTTTAACAAAGAAAAGTTATGGTTTTTTTAGTCCCATATGCAACAAAATGATGTTTAGCGGTTATTCCTGGTTTTGCACTCAGCAATAACTCCTGCAAATGCTCTAGGAGCCATGTGGGATATTGAGGATTGAACTTGAGTCACCCACATGCAAGGCATTTCTCTACATGCTGCATAATTGCTTCAGCCCTGAAAGTTATTGCCTTTTTTACTGGGCATAACTGCTATTTCATTAGAGTCAATTTGATCCTGCCAATGCATATACCCCCCTGGCTACTGATAAGAAAATATCTGAGTGCATATAAAACAGCTGCCCCAAAACACCTCTGACTGTGGACCCAAAACAAAACAAACTATATCTATTAATGATGGTAATTTCTCAAAAATATTATGTATGAAAAATTACCAATAAATTGATATTCAGGGAAAATTGAGGATTGTTATTTGCATTATTATTATTAAACCAGAACATCAGGTATACAGAAAGCCATGTCAGAATTGTTTATTCTTTCCAAAAGAGTTCTCCTGCTGTGTTTAAGATTAAAGCATACCTGTATCATTATAATGAACATTTTTCAAGAACACATCAAATAAGCAAAGCCAATATTATTAGAAAAAATACAGAAAAGTACAAAGGAGCCTTATAAATATTTTATGTGTTTCATATATTAATAATGACAACATTAAAAGTACTCAAATATTTTGTTTCAAGAATTGGCCATCAGTGTAATAGTGAGCAAAGCCAAACAAAGGAGACTGCTGTGATCAACACTACAAATAATAAATACTTGACAGTACAGCTGACAGATAGAAGTGGTGCATATCAATCTTGTGCATCCTGCAGAGATGCTGTAGATCTTAATTAATTAGTGTTTGAAAAGCATTTAGCAACTCTTCATTAACATACTCAAATACTTGCAGTGATATAGCCTTATGCCCACTCCAAAAACACTACTCAACATGCTGCCTTTAGCTTTACTGTTATTCCTACATCATTCTTTGATAATTTCTCTGCTTCTATGTCCACACTGGATTTTAATAATTCTAGAATAATAGGTAATCCTAAAGGATTTGTTTGTTTAGACTAAATTCAAGTTCATTTATTCAAGATTTTTCTATTTCACAAGAGATTTTGTATATTTGAAAACTTAGTGAGATGTTGCTATTAGAATAGATAAAAACTTGCAGGCCATTTCTTCTTAGATAGAGCTGGAAGATGTCAAGTGAATTGAGTTAATGGGAGAAATACCATGCAATATGAGGGATATATAAAGTATAAAATTCAATAAGAGTAGAAGTAATAGTCTAATGACAACAGATTCTGAGTGTCTTTGTAAAGATGAACCTATTAGGGAGGAAAAAAGTGACAAAAAACCATTTAGAAAGTGATAAAGATGTTGACCTCTAGTGATAAATATGGTGCAGTGGCATTGAATTCCTAAGCTTTCAACTATTAATGGCTATTGTTAATAGTTCTGCCTAATTAAAAAAAAACAATCAAGTACAGAGAAATTAACTTCCAGATATATGAGATTAGGAAATGATTGCTTTTTATAAAACACATTAACTTTCATAAAATAGCAAACAGTATCTAAAACAAAAAGTGGAGTCGGGGCCGGGCGGTGGCGCTGCAGGTAAGGTGCCTGCTTACGAGCTAGCCTTGGATGGACCATGGTTCGATCCCCCGGTTCCCATATGGTCCCCCAGGTCAGGGGCTACTTCTGAGCTCATAGCCAGGAGTAACCCCTGAGCGTCACTGGGTGTGGCCCAAAAACAAAAACAAAGACAAAAAAAAAAAAAAAAGAAAAAGTGGAGTCTTAGGAATACACCACATACCATAAATTCAAATACCTATTACCAAAGTTTTTTTTTCTGTGAAGGATAAAATGCTTCTCAGGTTCAATTCCCAGCATCCCATCTAGCCCCCTGTACCATGACACAAGTGATACCTGAACACAGAGAGAGGTAAGCCCCGAATACTACTGGGTGCAGCTTTAAAGGCCCCAAAATAACATATCTTAAAATATAATTTCAGCTAGAATTTAGTGATTTCTGAATTGGTCTATCAAGACAGTAATGCTGGATAGATATTGGAGTCATCTGTAACCAGAATAATCACACATATAAGAAAATTTTGCTTTTTTTAATTTGTTGCATATGCAAATCATGATTAATTTCTTAAAAATTTTAAGATATTTTCAGTTATTTTTATAATCATAAAATTGTAATTTCAGGCAGTAGATTTTTACCACCATATAAAGAAAGAGAAATTAAATATTAGTTGACTTTTTCCTGAAGTTATAATTTTTTAAATATTGTGTCTAATCCTAATAAAGATGCCTATCTTTAATGAATAGGTGTATTCATGAATCATTTATTTATTTTATCAGAAAAAAAGAATAGTGCGTTGTTTTACTGTTTAATGGGTTATAATTAATTGTTCATTAAATACTATTTATCTTTCTGAAAATACATGCTATGATTTCCTAAGAATAGATTTACTTTTCCTGATGATTTAGTTATATGAAATATATGAATGTACAAATATATATATATATATATTTTAAGTACACAAATAAGAACTTTAAAATTAAAATTATTTTTCCTAAAAAAAATAAAGTGTATGCCATTTAAGCATCATTATATAATAGTTAATAATATGTTTCTGTAATTAGAAGTACAGAAAAAAAGAGTGGCTATAGTCTGTTATCTATAGATTGTAAAGGGTGTGGGTTTTCAGCATTCTTAGTAGAAAATAAGAAAAGATTTCTTTGTTACAGCTGAGAACCTTCTAAGGGAAAGTGGATATTTACATGCAATACACGAAGTCTTTTTTTTTTTAAGTCAATCAAACTCAATCTTGTATCTGCCATTTTGAGAGTAGAGAAGAAAATGACTCAGTTATTTGATAACAGTGAAAAATTAAGAGACCATCTGCTTATCTTAGTCCTCGCCATGTGGATATCTGTCTCAAGACTTTTGTCTACCAGTAACACATGGACAAATGAACATGAGACCTATTCTAAAAATTACTAAAACAAATAATCTCAGATTATTTCTCTATGTGATTCTGCACATCCCAGTATCAAGGCACTGTAATAAAACCGTGTGGACCAGGTCATAGTTCTATTATCCGGTCAGTGCCATCCCTGAAACCTAATTCTCTTGCCAAAAGAAAACAGAGGTCTAAGTAGGCAGGACAAATATTTACAAGCCACAGTTCTCCTTTTCACCTTACTACAACCTAATCATTTAGTTTCTATTTCTCTTAAAAAGATACAGGATGTCTTCCTGCCTTCCTCTCTGCATAACACAGAGAAATATAGTGTAGTACATTAGTAATGAGTGGATATATTAGTCTGATATTATCTGTATACGATGCCCAGTGATGAACAGGAGTTACAATTGTAGATAGAAGTTTCATTCAATAACTAATGAAGTAGGCAAGAGATACTAATGCAAACTGAATTCAACATTGCATCATGTGATTTTCCTACAGAGGATGAAAGAATATTTGGAGATAGAATTGTTTGGGGTCTGAGAGGTCAGGAAAGCAGAAATATAGAAAAAGCAGAAGCAGAAAAATGAAGAAGTTGGTGAATGTTCTGGGGTGTCTGTATTTGTTAAATGAGATTTCTCTAAATTAGTTTCCTACCCTTGCCTCCAATTCCGCCCAGTAGTCTGACCCATCTGAATTTTTCTCAGACTTGGGAGCAGATTCCCCTTTATGTGAAACAATAGAAGCCCACAATTCTCTTTAGTAACACCGTGGAAAGATATAACAATTATATTAAATGAACACTTGTTTATCTAAATTTTGATTGTTATATTTAACTTTATGTTGTAACAAACATTATGAAATAAATTGTGCCTGCCAAAGGTAGGCTGCCGTGGTGAGTGAGAAATTGTGGATATTGGTGGTGGGATTGGTGTCTGAACATTTAATGCTTGAAAGGAATGTATTACAAATGAACACCTTGGTGTTTCACAATATTATAAATTTTGTAGGTTCTTGTGCCACATCTGGTGACACTCAGGGGTTACTCCTGGCTATGTGCTTAGAAATAGATTCTGGCTTGGGAGACTATATGGGATACTGGGGGATCAAACCACAGTCCATCCTAGTTAGTGTGCACAAGGCAGATGCCTTACGGCTTGTGCCACTGATCTGGCCTCACATATTATAAGTTTTAAATAAAAATAGTAAGTTATGCTCAAATCAGCCTGGAGAAATTAGTAAATAGCAACCATATCTTTTTACATGGAACCCAAAATATTTCTTTAGGCAATTCTGAATTTTCACATAAGAACTGAAGGGAACTAGCATATTTATTCTAGGAAGGCAGCCTTGAGTGAAGCAATACCAGTTTCTTATCGCTTTCCAGGTTTGTATTGCGATGGCCAATAACATTCTGTATGTGGGCATCCAGAATTCTCTAAAGAAACAATACATATGAAGAAATGAAACATTTCATGCTCATTCATTATAATAGTTAAAAGTGTTGCAAAAACCACACCATACCCAAATCATTTGACAGTCTCAATACTATCCACATAAAAATTGCAAGTGTTCTTAGAGGAGAAACTTCTAAGCTTGTATAGAGTAACAAAAGGCTCAACATCGTCAAAGAAATTCTGAGGAAAAAAGAGAACTGGAGAGGTTTATCTTAAGTGAAATAATTCAGGATCCTTCCAGTTTTCTACTCAGTTCATTATCAGAGTTCTCAAACTTTCTTTCTTTCATATCCAGAGATAATCAATGATATTGTTTACTTTGTACACAAAGTACATAAAGTACACAAAGAAAATACAGAAAATAAACTAGAAAGTTTATATATAAAAGCTAGCTATATATTATATTAACACCTTTTCTATTCCCTAAGTACATAGACTATAAATATCAATAGGCATAAAAAGCTAGCTTATTATTCACATTTATTAATTGTCTTATGATGCATAAAGTTCAATAACAAATTCATGTACACAGCTTCTAGACAGAAATCAAAATAATCTGTGGGTTTTTATTTTTGTAGTTTAATGAGATGAGTTATGCATTGCAGATTGTAAGAGCATTCTGTTATTACTATATTCTGTTTTGGCAATTATATTGAACAATTTTATGATTCTATTCCAATAAGCAATTTTATTGGGTTCTTATTTTTTAAATTTACATGACTACACAGTGGAATTTATGAAAATATTTAAGAAATAAAATTTTACTCAAAGTTAAAAATGGAAAGATACTGGAAATCTTAATAGATGAGTTCACCTGATATATCTCAGTTTCAACATACACAAAAAATAAAGCATATACTGATACTGTGGCATTGATCCATAGGGAATATTTTCAAGTAAAAACTGCAAAGCTTAATCCAGATTAAACCTTTATTTAACACCTTGAATGACACTTATTTTACATGTTAAGGACATTTAAAAATCTGAAATAGACAAAGTTTTGGTAATTTTATTTACAAAAGTCAAAATTCAGAGCATTTACAAATGTGAAAAAGTGGGGGGAAATAAATAAGAACAATCTCTATTAGAAATTCATTTTGACTTTTTTTCTTATGTATAATACTTTAGAAAAATCATTATCATGTAACTTGTTAGTCAGAATTCAAGAAACTATGAGTCAACAGCATTTTGGCAAAGTTTATTTTTCTTGTTTATGAGTCTGTGGAGTGCTTGGTGTACATCTGACTGTGCTCAGGGCTAACCATTGGCTCACTGTTCACGGATCAGTCATGAAGGGCTCCAAAGATCATACATGGTGCCAGAAATTGACAGGTCAACTGCACGAAGCGCAAGCACCCTACCCGCTGCACTATCACTTTGATCCACTCCATCTCTAGGGTCTATTGATATTATATATCCTGTAATTAAGAAATACAGAGAGAGGTAGTCATTAAGCTCATGCTATATATTTGAACAAATTTCAAACTTGTGAACTGCATTTCAGCTATACAATCTTTTAAAACTTTACTTGTATATGAATAACTTGTTTTGATTATATATTTATAAAATTGTAGAAAGCACACATTTTCCTATGCCTTTTCTTGTCCACTGTCTTTCCCACTACCTCTGAAGGACAAGGAAAGTGTTTCTGGTCTGTTTCTCTCAAAGGCATAGAGTGCTACAAAGTTTTTTTCTATACCATCCTTGCTCATTGTCCTGATTTGCATTTTTGGTCTCATTTATCCATCTCAAGACTATTTTGTGGAGATGTGAAACTATATTAGATTTCAAAAATTTATTTTTCTTAACAAGAATTAGTTTCTGTTGTTGGTGATCAAATAATTCTCTTTAACACAAGGTCATTTGGACACTAAATATTTTGAAAATCAAAAGATTTCTGAAGAGTGAAACAGATTGATATTGCTAGAAGAAGCCAAGACATGTGAAGATTAGATGGCTATAAAAATGCATAATTCTTGAGGAATGCCCAAATCTGAGGCAACTAATACAAAGTTGTAGGAAACACTAATGACAGTTATCTGAGGTTGGGAATTCACCTGTATAAGAAGTAATCAATACTTCAATGAAACAGAATCAGTTGATTTCTGAAAATCTGTGAAGTAGAAAGATATTTCATAATATGTTGGAGAAACTGAAATAGATTAAATAAGGTCTAGAGGTATATTCATAAAAAGGCATAATTGTTTATGTTAGAAATGAAGCTAGTCAGATAATGACCAGAAACTTTTAAGTTACATACTGTATTTTGTGTTACATGATCACTTCCCAGTATTCATATTCTTTCTGATATGTTTAAAACTATATCCTTTAAAATATTTTGGGATCATGATATACACAAGTGTTAGTTGTAGTTTCAGGGACTAGAGAGGAAACAAAAATTAAAGCGGTTTTCTTGCACATAATTGACTCTGGTTTGAATCCCCGGCATCATACAATGGTCCCTTGAGCATTATCAGGTGTGATTCATGATCTAAATATAAATTAAGAGCTGATCTTTGGCATGTTAGGAGCATCCCCCCCACAACTTAGAGTTTTAAGCTAACAAAAAGTAATATTCCAATTCCAACCTTACTACCAATATCAGCATCCTTTAATGTTACAGTGTTTCCTATCCCCATCTTACAATAGTGTTGGATCTTACAGTTTTGATGCATAGTTACTTCATTTTATACCACTAAATTACCTAAAACCTTTAACCATTATCATTATGGTCATTATGGTACTTCTGATACCGTATCATTTTTCTCCCCCTTTTTTCCTATGGTATTCTATGGTATTTCTATGGTATTCCCATATCTGTAATCCTGGATCAAAGGCTGTGCATCATTTGATATCTTCTCTCAGCATGTCTTGTTACTCTATATACCATAGACAAGCGAGAATATCCAGTATGTGTCCTCCAACTAATTTAATTTTCTTTTTTTTTTTTGGTTTTTGGGCCACACCCGGTGATGCTCAGGGGTTACTCCTGGCTATTCGCTCAGAAGTCGCTCCTGGCAGGCACGGGGGACCATATGGGGAACCGGGGGATCGAACCTAGGTCCGTCCTAGGTTAGCGCAGGCAAGGCACGCACCTTACTTCCAGCACCACCGCCAGGCCCCCTAATTTAATTTTCTTAACCTTATGCTTTTAGTCTCATTACGGTTTTACCAAATTACATTATTTAATCTTTCCTTGGCACTGCAAAATATTTAATTGTAAATATGTATGACACTTCTTTATATACTTTTCCTGTCATTTTCTTTGTTTAGGGAATATATACAGAAAATAGAATTGCTGGATCTTATGCAGCTCTATTCCTATTCTATTTTTTTGAGAAATACCAATATTGTTTTTCAAATGGTATGAGCCAACATTTATACCAGCATTAAATTAAAAATAGTATTTTAAAACACATCCTCAGCAGCTCTTTTATTTCTCATGTATTTCATATGTGCAATTCTCACCTGTGTGAGAACAATGAGATAATAACCTTACTGTCATTTTGATTGATATTCCACTAATAACAAGTAATGATAGATACTTTTTCATATATTTATTGGACATCTGTATGTTCACTGTATGGCAATAAATATCTGCTATCTCCTCTCCCATTTTTGAAGGGTCACTGGTTATCTTGGTCAAAGAGCTTTGTGATTGCTTTACATATACTAGATAATAATCCTTTCTCTTACATAGTCAATATAAAAACTTTCATTTAAC
>PVKC010009022.1:0-27313 GCA_004027635.1 Crocidura indochinensis
TTTTTCAAAAGGACAGTTTTATTAAAGAAATATCTTGTAATATGGAAATAAAACTGTTGTAAAGTGTTATAGTTATCATATTGTTGTACTATTTATAAAGCAAGGGTGTTTTGGATCACTTTTATATACTGGTTAGTTCTGGTAGTTCTTTGGTTTTCTTTGGTACATGATTTATTGTGTCAACTGAAATCCTGAAAAAGAATACCTATGATAAACAGATAAACTGACATGTGTACAACTAAATGGTATAACATGAAATTTGCATTTAAATCTATATTGATTTGCAGAAAATGCTATAAATGAAAACTTCGTTTGCCAAATTTTGAGTTGCTGTGTTTTCATTACTAAAATCTCTAAATTAAAGATTGTGACCATAGTTCACACACATTCTCTATATCTCTCTTCCTCTTTCTAGGAATATATCAAGAGGATACAGAGTTAAGTTCAAGCATCGGAACTAAAAACGTTTCCATCAAAGTTGGTGTGTTAATAATAAAATGAAAAGGAAAAATGCTATTTGCTTCTGTTGTGGCTCTGACCCTCCCTTGGTCCTGCTAGGCCTGTCTGAGCATCAGCAGAGTTCAGTGGTAATTAAAGCAGCAGTGTTGTGCAAAAAGTGTGAATTACTTTTATGGGAAGACTTGGATGTTGCTAGTGAATGACAAAACACAGCAGGTGGCTCTGCTGGATATTAAAGAGTGATGAGAAAAGGTGGCTTTTCAACACAATACAAAATTGTGACTTTTCACAAGTTGATATCACTGGAACCATTCGAGTCATCTGTTTAAAACTTAGATATTTTTCCTCTCACACTCCTCTGGTGATGTTGTAGAACAAAACTGTGTCCTAGTTCATGAAATGTAAGTATGGCAACTGTCATGATACAGAGCTAATGTGGGTTTTCTTTATTTCCTCTGGACATTTTACTCTGTTATGGAACTATTTCAACCTTGAAGATCATTGTAAATAGTGAAGCTAGAGACGATTACATGTTCAACCTGCTTTTGGCAAGCTATTTCAATGTTAAATATCCTCTTGTTCCTGTCATTCTTAAAGAAGAAAGAAATACAGACCTGCACACCTTTGACAATGCCAAAGAGAGTTGACTCTAGACTCAGTGCTTGGTGGAAATGCTCACATGGATGATGAGTTCATTCCAGCAAACCCAGCTAAAAAAAAATCACCTCATCTTGCATATTTAGTGATTCATCTCTTATGTAACCAACTCTCACATAGATATGATATAATGGTATGATTCTCTTTATGTAGTGGGGAGAGAGGAAATGTCTGTAGCCAAACCCCCCAAAAATCATTTTTGGCAGATGTGAAACAAAGAAATCTACAAATCAGTATTTACTTTGAATTTTATAAGCTAACAGAATGAGTTGGTATTCCAGAATCAGGTTTTTAGAGGATATATGAGATTCTATATGACAAAATTAGCAATAGACTGAGGTAACTTACCTTGCTTGGTACTTACTGGTAGGCTAAAATGCAATAGAAAATTAGTGAGCAGTCTGTAATATGGGTCAGTATTTATGACATATTACTGATTTAAAAAAAGAACAGTTATATTGGGTAATATATATATATATATATATAAACTTGTTGCTGTTTTTCCCTTTATTACTTAAGTAAAACGATTGAAAAGATATGTGAAATTCTTGCTCTTATGATATTTTAACATCAGACAACAGGCAGAACTGATATCCTTCCTCATAGACTCTGCAATCTCAATATCTTCCCCAAACTTTGAAGATTAAGTGAGCTAAGAAATAATATTAAGAAAGAAAAATGCCTACACTGAAAGAGCATGTAGTAAAAATAATTGATGAAATTTTCACTCTTCTCACTATTGCTATAATCATCATCAAATTTGATACTATTATGAATTCACTTTGCTTTATATATATTGATTTTGTTCAATTTGCCAAACAGTAAGGTAATATTTTAAAAGTGATAAAAGGTTACAAAATGACGTGTAGGGGAAAAATGCCAAATAGTAGACTATTTAAGTTGACAACAGTGTTATAAACAGAGTGACCTGTATGCACCAAATGACATTCTTTCATTCCTTTAGTACACAGTTTAATTAATATGTAAATAGAATACTGATTTACAATAGACATAATGCAACCCCTTTTCATGTGAAGCATTATGGCGTAAGAAACTAAAATTCCTGACACTAAACATATGCTGTAAACTGCTTCTTCCAAAAGTCACTTAACTAAAGCTAAAATGGGAGGAAAGGTAATAATAATTCCTTTTATTAAAAAGCTACTTATTTGTTTCTCTTTTGGAAAAATTATTTAGATAGTTTTAGGGGCGATATTGATATGGGGTTCAGGGTAAGTTCTATAAAAGAAAAAGACAACAACAACAACAACAACAACAACAAACAAATGAACCACAAAACCAGAGTGATGAAAAGAAAAAATGGGTAAGGAAAAAAATACCCTCAATTGACACAGCTATTTTCATCACATCAAATCAGCCATCTGTTCTTGACATAGTTTATTATCATTAGGAAGATTTTCTCAATTCAGACATAGTGATGAGGAAAGATGAAGAATTAACCAGATAAATAGCCAATTTGGAAAATTCAGCCGGAGACCCTTTTCCTCAATTTCCATTCCTTCCTTTCTCCCTGCTCATCATCGCACTCCAATTATTCCAAGAAAAGCTACAATGACATGATTAGACATGTTTATGGTGTTGTTTTTCTCCCACTTGCATAAGCATAATAGTGACAAAAAAGGTGATAGACATTGTACCCAAAAACTAATAATTTCCTATTGTTAAATATGACCATGCAAACTTAGACTGGCAGGTGGCTACAGTTAAGGATAAAAAGAAAATTAAGTACTCTGAATTAAAGTATAATAATGCTGATGTTTTTTCCCTGGAAAATTATCATTAGAAATTCATAATTTACTTTGGAATAAAAGGTTTAAAAGAGAAAGTTTTGTTTGAAATCATTATGGAGTAATTACAACAGCTCTTTATAGAAAAATCAAAAAGAAATAAGCAAAGCTTGAAAATTAATAAGAGAAAAAAACATATATACAATATTTATTTCATAAAATTAAGTTAGAATTTGAGGCTGGAGAAAAATTACATAAGGTTCAGCATTTGCCTTGCATGTGGTTGACCTGGGTTTGATCCCCGGCACCTTATATGGTACCCCAAGCTTGGCAGGGGTGATCTCTAAGCACAGAGTCAGAAGTTTGCCCGGAGCACTGTTGGACATGCACACCCAAACAGAGCATTCTTGATGAATAACAACACAGCACTTAAAAATTTAGTCAAGCTTGTTATTTAACATAATGTAAAAATTTTAATTGATTTTATCAAATATTCCACAAAATCATCATGTTAGATTTGTATAATTTAAAAAATATTTTGAATCATAATTAAAATATTTTGATTGAAAAATGTCAAATGTTAAGGCAGTCACAATAAAAGTCATGTAATTGCCTTCGCAAAGCTACTTATATCTTATATTCAGTTCAATTTGTATGGATATATTTAATAGTTTTCCTGTCTTCTCTTATTAGCTTTTAACAATATAGATAGTGTTACTAAAAGCAAAAATAATTGAAGGTTCTCATCTTCATATTTGATTAAATTCACCATAATTGCTAGAGATTTTTTTTTAAAAACAAACTCCTTGATTTGGTCCATATTATAGCCTTGCTGTTCTTATAAACTCTTGGAAAGTTCTAGGCTCTATTTGTTGCTTGAATAAAGCCAAATATTAAAATAAAAATAGACAAAACTATCTATAAACTAAGTTAAAGTGAATTTTGAACAACAAATCTAACATAGGAAAACACCAGAATCAATACTACATTAAGTATTGGGAATATATAAATTACATGGTTTAATGCCTGCTACCATGGTCATGCTTTCATGGAACTTACATTTCTACACCAAGAGATTAGCAAACTAAAGCCTTCCAGTTCAATCTAGCTAATTATCTAATTTGATAATAGACTTTTATTGAATCGCAGCCATGCCAATTCATTTATATATTGTCAATTAAGTAGTTTTAGTGGAGAACTTTGACTCATAAAGTTAAAAAATATTTACTTTCCAGTCTTATGGAAAGTTAATTCACCCTGGTTGACTCTAGCTTCATCTTTAACTATTCAAGGTCTGCAGTCTTTCTCTTTGGAAGTATTTTTAGTCTCAAATGGTTTCAATTATTTCCTCAGAAATGACTCCATAACCTCTACCTACAGTCTTGACCTCTCTTTTAAATTTCAATCATATTTCTAACTGCCTTCTTAGCATTTCCATCCACCCACCCAGCAAATAAACTACCATTATTTCAAAATAGCAAGTCGGTATTAATCTTCTCACAAAGCCAACTTTTTACTACTCTAATCTTCCCTATCACTAGGAATAGAAAATTTGAAATCTCTCATTTAACTTAAAATCAAGTAGTAAAAGACAATTTTTTTATATTTATTGGCACTGCCTATTCCTGGACCTCATAACTTGAAGAGTATAATCATTTATGTGAATTAGTATCTTTGTCAAAAAAGATACTAATTTTGATTTTTTTTCCAACTATCTCTATCCATCCATCCATCCATCTATTTATCATCTATCATCTATCTATCTATCTATCTATCTATCTATCTATCTATCTATCTATCTATCTATCTATCTATCTATCTATCTATCTATCTATCCTACCATGAGGAATCCCACCTTGCAGTTGGGGTTCTCCCTTGTGAGATTACAATGAAGTGGCTTCAGCTTTATGGAACATATGTATCTCAGTGGTTGTAGATTTGCAGATAATCTCATTTTTGCTGGCTGACTGGAGGAGAGGTTTATCTGAAGTAGGGCTCAGGAGATTAGAGCAACCATGCTCAATGCCTCAAAATGTGGTGCCTGAGATGCATACAGGAAGGTATCTAGCAGAGCTCATGAACCATCAAGGATATACCAGGGGAGTCATGCTGTGTCAGAAATGAACTTAGAGAATGAAAACATCAAGCATGTCATGTATTGCAGGGTTTTGGATTATCGCTCTGGTCTTTGAGAGCTTATTCTCTCAAGTAAATACATTATCCTTATTTTTTTTCAGATGTATGAAGCATCTTCTAGTAAGTAAAACACAAAGATGCTTATTGCAACTAACCTTGTCTTAATTCTTTCATTTGTTTGATTTTGTGCCAAAATATATGATGCTCAAGAATTAACCCCATGTATTGCTTTAAATTCATGTTTTGAATCCGTGCAGTGCCAGGGACAGAACTGAGGACTTCAGCATGCTAAATGAACACTTCATTTGGGCTAGCTCACTAATTGTCATCTTAATTTTCTTTCATGTTCTGCTTCCCAAAGTAATTCTGTCCAATGATGCAACTAGAACTTTTTGTTGTTATTATTTTGTTTGTTTGTGAATTTTATTTGGGGGGGTGACATACCCAGTGGTATAAAAAGGGGTTATTTCTGACTCTGTGCTCAGGGGCTCAAGGTATATTTCTATGGGTTGTAGAATGAACCTATGTTGCCACATACAGAAAAAAATTCCCTCACCACTGTATGATTTCCTCCAGCCTGTTTTTCGGTATTATATGCCACTTTATCTTAGCTGTAGATCCATTATGAATGCACAATAAAAGTATGAAAGCCTCATAGTTCAGAGCTTTGTAAAAGCTTACATATGGCTGAGCAAGGCTCAAACCCTGGGAACTCATAAGGTACTCTGTGTACTACTAGGAGTTAACCCTGAGCACAGAGCCAGGAATAAGTCCTATGAACTCTCAGAGTTGTCCCCAAATAAGCAAATGAAACATAAACATAAAAGCATAGGATGTCAGTCTTGAATGCAAAAGGATAAAACGATCTAAATGATTTTCTTTATTTCTTTCAGTCTCTCCTTGAAAGATAGTTATGACCTTGAAAAACAAAAGGGAACCCAAAAGTCCTGGGAAAACAGAAAGACCCAATTTGGTTCTAAGAGAAAGAAAGAAAATATGGGTTTTGCTAATAGAAAAGGTGGACACACTAGGAATCTGGAAAGAAATTTGCATAAATTACATAAATTTAATAATTTAGTACTCTCAAATTGACTTAAAAATAAAAAAGGGTACTAAAATATGGACATTATTTCAGAGGCCAGATAGGGGCAGGACACTACTAAGAACTGTCTACATTCTTAGTATTTCAGTTTAAGTTGCTTTCAGTTTTGACTTTGAATGTATTTATAATATTTCCCCCAATATTTCTTCTATATGGTAAATGATAAATGACTATTTAAACATGAACTCATTACTAAGCAAGACATAAAAACAGCATCCCATAAATACATCATGTTAAAAGGGAATTTGAGACTGAAGTCACCATATTTTTCAGCCTGGTGGTGATACCATGGAGACATTCATTTGTCTTTACATCAGCTCTGATATTGTTTTATTTTTTTTATTTATTTTTGGTTTTTGGGCCACACCCGGCAATGCTCAGGGGTTACTCCTGGCTGTCTGCTTAGAAATAGCTCCTGGCAGGCATGGGGGACCATATGGGACACCGGGATTCGAACCAACCAGCTTAGGTCCTGTGTTGGCTGCTTGCAAGGCAAACACTGCTGCTATCTCTAACTCTGATATTGTTTAAAATACATTTTACCAACCAAGAAATCAAGTCCTTTAGCTCATACACATTATCTTTGCCCTCACTCTGTATGCTTCTCATTCAAGATGGTACATTCTCTTGGACTCGGAAAATGTGATGTTGGGTCAATATACCATCAAAACATTCAAAACCATGGGGATATATTTCCTCAGATTCTTATTTTCCCTAGACAAAAAAGATTCACTTGTATTAAGACCATTGTATACTGAGCTGGAAGATCAAAAGATTACAGAGAAAAAACGAGGAGACTCAAAATAAAGGAAAAAAAGAAAGAACTTAAGTTAACTTAGAAGATCATCTAAGATCAGCAGTAACCTAGTTTATTTGTAATCTTAGTTCTCCTTTGCCATGTGGTAAAAAAAATATTAACAGGTTTTATATTTTGCAAAGTGTCACTTATTCTGCTTGCAAAAACATATAGCAACTCTCAATATATATATTTTTAGTTACAGTTCTTTAAAACAATATACTCCTAAATTTAAAGCTGCATGTTATATAAAGAATTGGTGTTTTAAACTGGTTTTTAGAATAAAAAGATTAATGTTTAGGAAGGTTTGAGATTATTTTAGAAATATGCAGAAAAATTTGCTTCCTCTTTTGTCAAACTGCTGGTGTTTTCTCTTAGGTATTATTTTTGCATCTTCCAGACATATAGCCTACTCTCAAAACTGTATCACGACAATGCTTTATCTGAGACTTATTTTATTTAATTTTATTTTATGCTCATGGACAGCAGGAGAATAAGATACTATGTTATAATGCAATAATGTTATCAACAGTTGCTGTAATGCTTTCAAATTTGGTGACTTGGTTAGTTCTCAGGTTTTGCATTGTTTTAAATTATATGCATATAAATTTCAGTACTTCTTTTCTTTTTTTTAACTTTCAAATAATTTTAAGTTAATTACCATGAGATTAGTTACAATGTAGTTCAGGACTGGATTTCAGTCATATAGTATCCAACACCCTTCCACAAGTGCACATTGCCTACCACCAATGACCCCAGTTCCCTCCTCTCTCAGACATTTTTCTTTGTCTCTCTCTGCCTCTGTCTCTTCCCCTCTCTCTGTCTCTCTCCTTCCGCTTTTTTCCTTTTAGACAGTTTGGTTTGCAATAATGTGTATTAAGTTAGTTACTAGTCACTATTAATCACTTCTTCATTCCTGATTTAATTAATATTGTTATCTTCATTTCTTTTTTTTTCCAAAATGTGCTCATGAATGTAGTTATTTCCTAGACAGTGTGATTAAGATATATAACTTTGTTTTATATCCTGTCTAATAAAATCTTAGAAAGCACCTTAGTAATCATAAACCTTCTTAGACATTATTTTGTGATTTTTCTGGAACTGAGTATATTTTGGAGACGCTCATTTAATTTTTCTATGCAAGAACTTTCTTTCTAGATAACTAAAAAACAATTGAAAATAAACTTTATTATTTTTATTATTTTTACATGAACCAAATAATTTAAAATATACTTACTCAATTTTCCTTTATTTCTGGAAACTTTTCTTTTACATCCTATGATTCTATATTTTCTTATTGTTTTTCTATTCTAAGACCATTACAAATTATTCATCTTTAACTTCATGCTTTTTATAACATCTTATTTTTAACTTTCTATTTATTTGTCTTTTCTCTCTATAATTATTGGAAATATTTTCTCCAGAAGCTATAAAGTAAAACTTACAATTATAGGTCTGCAGAATGAGTTTCATTGAGATCTACAAAGAGGAACTGTTAATATAGTAGCTTAGAGTTTATTCTTATCTTAATATACATAAAAATAGTCTAAAATGTTTTGTGTATAATATAGTTCAAACATTTTTAACTTTCTGTAGTTTATAGAGCAAATTCACATATGTCATCTCATTTAAGTAACTCTAATATATATATATATATATATATATATATATATATCATTGCCACTTTTCAGATATGTGTAAGCAATTAATCGAATCATTGAGTTCAAGAACAATACAGCTAACATGATGATGCCTCAAAATGCCATCATTGGTTGCTTTCCAATCTCTAAGCTCCTTTCATGAGAAACAATAAAATTGTATTTGTCTAAGCTATATCAGTGATATTTTACATTAATATGGCCAGTGCATTTCTAATACTATTAACAGATCATAATATAGATAGCATTTGATTTAAACTTGATGCAATATATAATCTATCTTAAGTTTAACAAATAATAATACTATGAACATTATTACTGTGCTTCTACTTGTCCTTGATAATGAACAAGATTCATTTACATAAGAAGATAAGATCTGGTGGGGTTAAAATAAAAGATCATATCTCACCTGGGAACAGAATTCTAAACATTTTAAATAAATAATCAAGTATTTAAAGTAAATTGTTCCAAGTTTATTTACACAGTTAAATAGAAAATACATTAGCTTAATAAATTGACTCCAAGTAATACAGAGAATAAGGACTAAATATTTTTGCATGAATGTAAATACTTTTCCTGATTTGCAAAACTTTTATAGACACTGAATGATTATTTTCACTTATATATTATAAGCAATTCACTTTCTCATACCTCTTAAAAGTTTACCCACATAAGAGATAAGAATTATTTTGATTTATATTAAAATGGATATAATTTCATGTATCATTTTGATTGACTGATGATGGATAAACTATTCTGAAAATTCTCATTATTTTTGAAGCCACTACTAGTGTCCAAGAATATTCCAATTTAATAAGTAGCATACCATGTTATGCCAATTTACAAGTTATGGGTGATCTGGGCAAATCTTTTAATTGGTTTTGAATTTTGTAATACATCTCATGACTGCATAAATATTAAGTTCAGACTAAATAATACCTTCGACTGCAATACTTCCAAGTTGTTTCTACAAGTTATTTTCTGATAATCAGATAATTATTCATAAACAGTCATCATTACTTCAAACAAATTATCTTCATTTCTTCAAACAAATTATGTTTTGTTGAAATATGAAAAAGGTTTCCTGGCACAGTGTTAAGTTCAACTAATCTATTGACAATAGACGTCTTTAGGAAAATCTTGTTTACTGGCATCATGGTGACGGTTATATAGCATACGTAGTTCCTTCTCTGTAGTAAGCAACTCTTAACTGTAATATATTTCCAAGTAAATATTTCTCTTTTATTTTGAAAAATAATGGGTTCAGTAAACTTGGCAAATATGTGTATATTTTTTGAGTACAGAATGCTTTGTTTTTTTTATTCATTGTAGATTATCTTTAATAATGTGCTGCTTCATGAAACAGCACCAGAGAAGAAAAAAGAGGCAAGCAGTTGTTTGCTATGCATTTAAATACTAAACATGGGAGTCACTTTGCTTTCAGACATTCTTGCTTGACTAAATCACTGGAGTCAAATGATTTAGAGTGCGGTGTCATGCCAATCAAGGGCATTAGCATTTGTCATTTGTGCAGTGGAAAGCTTGTGTTTGGAAGAGTGGGATTATTTGGTTATTTCTACACAGATTAACTAATACTAGCAAAATGGGAGAGAAATGGTCATAGTTTTATCACACAAAAAAGTATTTACAGGGGCCAGGCGATGGCGCTGGAGGTAAGGTGCCTGCCTTGCCTGCGCTAGTCTAGGATGGACCTTGGTTCGATCCCCCAGTTTCCCATATGGTCTCCCAAGCCAGGAGCGACTTCTGAGCGCATAGCCAGGAGTAACCCCTGAGCATCACTGGGTGTGGCCCAAATAACAACAACAAAAAAAAGTATTTACAGATGGCAATGGAATACCGTGCATAACTGCTTCATTTTTGTTCCCATTTCTTTTTGACTATTGGAATTGTCTAATTTCAAAAAGTAAGGGACATATTAAAAATATATTCCTGGAACATCACAAAGGTGAATGACCAAAGATAAAGGAACTGTAATTTACTGCATATCCCAGTGCTTAAGGTACTTAGCACAACTCAGTAGACTGATGATAAATTATTGCCACACTTAATAGAGATCACATCTAACAGAACACCATTATTTGTACACTTAATATTATAGGAGTACTTTTGATTTATAAGCTAATTCTTATGACATTAATAATGATACATTATTAGAGAATGCTATTTTCTTTTTTTTTTTTGGTTTTTGGGTCACACCCGGCAGTGCTCAGGGGTTACTCCTGGCTCCATGCTCAGAAATTGCTGCTGGCAGGCACGGGGGACCATATGGGGCACCGGAATTCGAACCGATGACCTTTGGCATGAAAGGCAAATGCCTTACCTCCATGCTATCTCCCGGGCCCAAGAGAATGCTATTTTTAATATAAGCAAAAACAAGATGCACTTCACTGAAACAACAGATTATGCTCACCATTTTTTTTATTAAACTGTACTCCAGGCTTAAAATAATTCTGCAATACTTATACATTTTCAAAAGTTAAGAAAATGACAACAAATAAAGTTCAACAATGTAAAATAAATTCATTTTGGAATTATATAACAATGCTAATCATGGAATAATGAGTTTTGAAACAAATTTAGGTTAAGATTTTTTTCCTATTGTCTCACATTCTATAAACACACATATTGGACAATAGCTTTTGCCAATAAACCATTTATTAATGTATTTCTTTTCTGCATATTTTTTTGTGTGTGTTTTCGGCCACATTCAGCAGTATTCATGTCTTACTCCTTACTCTTTGCTCATGGATCCCTCCTGGTGGGCATGGAGGAACTATATTATGTATTGAGTATCTAAAAGTGACTTTCTATATGCAAGGCAAGTGTCCACTCCATTGTACTACACTTCAGAAACTCCTATCAAAATTTAATCCCAATTTTGTTATCAATTAAATCTGCTTAAATAAAATATTTATGGGAGTTTTCTATATTTGTCTTTTCTTCTGTTCCATTGGCAATATCTGCTTTATTTAAATAATTTTATAAATAAAGCTTTATATTGTTTCTATTTCTCTTAAATTGTTCTTTATATTTTTTTCTTGTTTAGAACTATCTGTTATTGCATAAAGTTGCTCACAGGGTGCCGGAGAGATAGCATGGAGAAAAGGCATTTGCCTTGCATGCAGAAAGACAGTGGTTCAAATCCCGGCAACCCATTTGGTCCCCAAAGCCTGCCAGGAGCGATATCTGACAATAGAGCCAGAAGTAAGCCCCGTGTGCTGCCGGGTGTGCTAAAAAACCAACCAACAAACAAACAAACAAAACCTGCTTATAGACTAAAAAATCTTTTTTTTTTTTTTTTTTGAAGTCGCTCCTGGCAGGCACAGGGGACCATATGGGGAACCGAGGGATCGAACCGCGGTTCGTCCTAGGTTAGCACAGGCAAGGCAGGAACCTTACCTCCAGCGCCACCGCCCGGCCCCAAGACTAAAAAATCTTGTAGGCATTTTTTTTTATTTATTGTTTTGGAGGCTACATTTGGTAGTGCTCTCGGTTTATTCCTGGCTCTGGGCTTAGAAATCACTCACTCCTCGTGACCAAATCAACTCTGGAAACTGTAAGGAACGCCAGGGATCAACCCCAGGTTAAGCAAAGCAGGTTGGCAAAGCAAGTGCCTTTACATTCTGTACTATTGAATCAGTCCCTGAAGGCAATTTAAATAGAAAAAATATTGATCCTTTTTCTAGGTATCTATTAAATAATCTTAAACTTAATGACATGCATGTAAAATAATCTTTAAAAAATGATAAGCTGGATGAGAGTTTAGATGGGATCATCTATACAATTGTTGTTGTTGTTGTTGTTGCTGTTTTGCTTTATTTTTGTCTTTCATGTGGATCCTGACAAGTGGTGATGAAGGCTAGGTATATCTTAAAGTCACTTCCACACATGTCTGGATATTGAAGCTGGATGTCCATTGAGATTTTAGTTGAGGAAGATGGTCAGAGCTATCCTCTGTGTCCTCTCCTTGTTTTTCTCTACTTCTTAGATCATAGAGACTAGATGATTAGACGAGATCGGGCGCGTTCAGGGTGGTCTGACCATAGACGAGACTAGATTATTAGAGCAAAAATAAATTCCACGAGGAGCAGACAGAAATTGCATCAATATTTATGAACTAGCTTTGGAATCATCGTTTATGTAAAGGCTCATTAAATTATAGGGGTATTAACACAGGCACATATCTAAGTCCCTATGCGGTACAAATATCAAGCAAACAATTTAATAAACATTTTTGATAAAAGAAATATTGCCAGATTGGAAAAAGTATCTGCCATAGAACTGTAGTGCATTTTATAAAAAATTAATGTCTTTGCTCTTGTGAGTTTTTCTATTCATGGTCATAGTATAACTATGTAGATTTTCTTGTAGTATTTACTTTTGGTGTTGGG
Organism: Crocidura indochinensis; assembly: GCA_004027635.1. Classification (NCBI taxonomy): domain Eukaryota; kingdom Metazoa; phylum Chordata; class Mammalia; order Eulipotyphla; family Soricidae; genus Crocidura; species Crocidura indochinensis. Next base: position 12,969 of record PVKC010009022.1, read on the forward strand.
AGGTGGGGCTATACTTGGAAGCACTCAGTGCTTACTACCCGGCACTGTATTTCAGGATCACTCCTGGCAGTAGGAGGAGTACTATATATGGTCCAAAGGATTAAAATGAGAGTCAGACACAGGAAAGATAAGCACCTATGCTTATATCACAATATTCTCATTGTATTTTAATGGTCTTATCATTTAAGTATCATATTGTCAAAATTAATACTAGTAACCTCATGATTTTTATGTCATTGTAAAAGTTTAGGTTTTTAAAATGTTTTTTTTTAACTTTTGCTATTAGAATGTAGTAATAGTTAATTTCTAAATTTTACTCATATATATTTTGGACTACACCCACGGATGTTTGGGGGTTATTCCTGGCACTCAGGAATTATGCTAATAGCGCTCAGGGGACCATGTCGGATACCAGGGATGAAACCCAGGAAAGCCATGTGTAAGAACAAGCATTCTACCCTCTGTCCACCAGTTCCCAATAACATTCATTTCTATATGCTAATTTTGAATCTAAAAAAATGCCCTAGTAATTAATTCTAAATATTTAATTTTTTACATAGCCAATTTTACCTTCTCTATATGATTGCTATTGTATTCCATCAATCCTACTTAACATTTTAGGGTATTTGCCATATTTGAATTGCTGTTTCATAACCTCTGGATCTGAAAACTATAATGTTGAATGAAATAAGCCAGAAGAAAGACAAAAACAGGATGATCTTACTCCCTGTGGCATCTAAAATATTTGTATTTGGAAATGTAATATAGTAAAGGGGATGCCTAGATCACCCTGGACCCCAGAGCCTAGGGATAGATCTGAAGCAGGGTTCAGTAGAGGATTAAGAAAAAGAGACAGAGACTGGAGCGATAGCACAGTTTGCCTTGCACTCAGACAACCTGGGACAGACCCAGCTTCAATCCTGGCATCCCATACTGTCCCCTGAGCATGCCAGGAACCATTTCTGAGTGCAGAGACAGGAGTAACTCCTCAAAGCCTCTGAGTGTGACCTTAAAATGAAAAGGAAAGAAAAGAAAAGAAAAGAAGAAGAAAAGAAGAGAAAAAGAAAAGAAACAGATAGGCATTAGAGAGACAGCATGGGGTTAGGGAACTCAATGCCTAGTGGACTGAGAGCATCAACTGTCTTCCAGGTAGGACATTTATTGTTCAGCAATAATGGTCACAGAAAGAAGAACAGAAAACAATCAAATGCCCAATTAATGCTAACTAAACCTAAAAATCTTTACATTTTGCAAGGGAGTGTGAGGACTGAGGAGGCTGAGATATAATCTCTGAAAGAAGAATGCTCTGGGGAAGGGTGGCAGGTAGAAGACTGTATATAGGACTCCTGCCCACAGGGTATTCCCTGTGGCCTATCCTGTTCCAGTAATTTGCGTTGAGTCCTCAGATCATTATTTGCACCTTCTCTAGAACTATCTGTCCTCTAGCTAAACTTCTTTATTTCTTGTATGTCTTCATGCCCTACATAGAAAAGAAATGGACAGAGAAGTAAAGAATTCAGGATTGGAAAGAAAACATGACAAAGGGAATTAATGAAAAACCATGAGTCTGGGCTTTGATTATATTGTGGGATGATGGAGCGAGGTCAACACTCAGTATCAACACACAGACTCAATGACACTAAAAATATGAGATCCAAGCTAAACCTCCAAACTTTAATATGCCTGCAATGGGGAGGCTGGAAGGGGTGTGGGGGGATGACAGAATATAGGAGTACAGATGATGGGACTTGACACAGGTAGTAGGGTTGGTGTTGAAATTCTGTGTAATGAACTTCAGTCACAACAAAAATTTAAAAAATAATAATAATAATAATAATAATAAAACAAAGAAACAAAAAAACCCAAATACCTAAAGTCAAAAAAAAAAAAGAAATAGCGTATGTCTAAAACTCAAACAATAAATTATAAAGCATAGTTATTTAATTAAATAAAAATTTAAATTTCATAACCTCAAATGAGATTATCACTGTAAAGATCCAAGCTGAAGTCTGTATCATTAGCTAAAATGTTAACTGATTACTCAACTCACAAGCAATAGAAATATGATTTAAATTATGAGAGTTTGTTTCATATACGCTTTTTTAAACTTTCTTTACAGTTCTTTACATTTACATTATATGACTAGATTTTTTTTGTTTGTTTGTTTATTATTGATTTGTTTTAGGTGGTGCCCAGCTGTACTCAGGGCTTCTTCCTGATTCTGTACTCAGGGATCACTCTAGGCAAGTTTACAGAACCATCTAGGGATACTAGAGATAGGACCCAAGCTGGCCACATGCAAGGCAAACATCCACCCCATTGTACTATCACTCTACCCCCTCTCATAGCTTTTTTTAAAATCTTTTTTCCTATCTTTGATAAAGATATCAAAAATGTCTTTTAATTTTATGATTAAATGTTAATGCTTTCATCATTCTTTCTACTGATACAATATCAAATTAATATAATTTCCTTCTATACTTTACTGGATAATTTTACTTACTTGACATTTTTCCATCATTTTTGTTATTAATGTTTATTCAATTTTTGATAGATCTTACTACTTCTAATAAGACTGTCATGTTTTTAATTAAGGAAAAATGGTAAATTGCTTTGTGTGTAATTTTTCTAATGACTAGTAAGCTATGTAAAAAAATTCCATTTTGTTACACTTTAACTGTTTTAAAATGCTTTTTTTTTGGAATTTTTAAATATTGATTCAAATTGAAATATATACAGTATATTTTCCCGATACCTCTTATCCTACTCCAAAAATGTTACTTAGAGTTTACTGATAAATAAGTAAATAATAAATAAAAATATTAAAATTTTGAAATTCTTTCAGGATCTGGTGATGCTTGGGGTCTACTTCTGGCTGGACTCAGGGACCCATGTCATGCTAGAGATCATTTTTAGATTTCCTGCTTACAAAGCATGCACACAAGCCCTCTCCAGTCCTCAAGCTTTCGATTAAAGATTCCATTTGTATTTTATAGGTATAGAGAGGTAGTCTTTATGACCTGTTTGTATGTATTGATATATTGTTATTTTTACAAATATTCGATATATATGTGAAAAGAGATGTCATTTTATAAAACATCAAAATAGTAAATTTAGCCAATAGTTTATATGAATGAAATTAGGACATAGGCTGATGGAGAATTTAGTGAGGAGGGATTAAGCAATCAGGCTATGAGCCAACAGATTCTCTTATTACTAATATGAATAGCTAGAATTTGTTCTATTTTATAATGCAATTATATTGTTCTACTTCTTCTCCACCTTCAAATTGGAACAGAATATTCTGAAGCTTTTCGAGTGAAACACTCATTATTGAGGGAATTGGAGACTAAGGAAACTGTTAACATCGCAATGAAGCAATTATATAAATAAATAAGGTTAGACCATTTTTAGGATTAACTGTTTCTCCAGTTAATAGCCTAAAGGAATAACAGAAGAGATAGGAACAAGTAATTTTAATAAATCAAAGGTAAACACATTTTTAGATACTCAAGTTAATTTTGTTAATTTTAATAAACCTGTACTGGAACTTTTTATAATATCAACTATTCTTTGTTTTATCAGGCATAAATATAGTTACATATAATGTTTTAGAATTTTTATAGAGTTGTGTGTAATACATAATATAATATAATATACACACATAAGTTAATTTAAATTTTGAACAAAGAAAATGAGACATGCTCTATGAATGTTTATTATATAACATTTGTATTTTTTCCAAGTTTATATAATTTACTTTTTTCAATGGATTGGTATGGTTAAAATGCTAAAATTTAATAAACTTACTTATATTTGTACTTGTCTTTATTTTTGCCTTATATATTTTAAAAACAAGTTTTAGCTTTATATATTTAAGGTGACTACATTAAATAATGCTTTATTTAAGATTGCTATAATCTAGTCAATACCAGTTTACATTTTATGGAATAATATTTAGAAATGTATCTTATTCTATTCTAGTACATTCAACCTGTGTTCACTTTATATGTTATATGTTATATATGTTTACCTGTCTTTCATGAGACCATTTAGTTCATTTATATTTATTGTAATTAGTGATATATTCAGGCTTATTTTTAGCTAATTTTTTTTCTCTTTTTGCTACCTTAGCTTTCCTCTTTTGAGGTAATTGAGCATGGTTTATTATCATTTTTCCTCTTTAGTAAATTCTCATTTATTTTAGAGTTTACTTTAAGAATCCTAATATATATTTATATATATTATAGTAGAGATAGAGATGAGCTTTAGAATTTGATTTTAAAATATCATTATCTACTCTCCTGAACAAAAATTCAAATCTTATAATTTGAGAACCCTTTTCTTTCTATGTCTTATAATTTTTATTTATCAATTTTTCTATTTTGCTGATTTAAATTGATATATATTCAATGATTACTTTGTATTTTGTCCTTTTTTTTTTTTTTTTTTTTTTTTTTTTTTTTTTTTTTTTTTTTTTTTTTTTTGGGCCACACCTAATGACGCTCAGGGGTTACTCCTGGCTATGCGCTCAGAAGTCACTCCTGGCTTGGGGGACCATATGGGAAACCGGGGGATCGAACCGCAGTCCGTCCTAGCCTAGCTCAGGAAAGGCAGGCACCTTACCTCCAGCGCCACCGCCTGGCTCCCTGATTACTTTGTCTTAACAATATAATAATTGCTATCCTTTATCATTCTCCTGACATATATATGTATATGTATATATATATATATCAGACCTTTTATATAAAAATGTCTTTATTTCATCTTCATTCTGGAAAACTACTTTTGATTATACATTTTTGAATTCATAGTTCTTTTCTAGTAGTTTAATAAAAACATTAGACATTGCTAAGAAGTTCAATAAAAGTTTACTTTTATATTTTTAGTTTATCTTTCCATTAGACTTTAAGATCTTCTATTTTTTTCTTGGCTAATATAGATCCTTTTTTTTCTAGCGGCTTTGTATTATATTTATTTTTATTTTTTAAATGTTTATTGTGAAGATTTAAATGTGGGATTTAGTTAAATTTAATTAAATTTAATTAATTAAATAATTAAAAATATGCCAGTCATTTTATCCTCAAATATTGCTTCTTTTATCTGAAAAAAGTAAAAACTATACTCTAATGTTTCATTTTATCCACCTTGTCTGTTAGTAAATTTGTCATGCTCTCTACCTTCATCTTATTGTCTTTTATTTCAGATAATTTCTTCAAATAAATATTTTAGCTATGATATAAATATGATATGAAGACTTGGGAATATTGAAGACTTTGACTTTGGTGATTTGGGAATGTTGATATAAAAATGGTTTACCCTCTATAAATTAGTAGTAAAATTATTTTGTGACACAAATAGCAAACTACTATTTCACACTCAATAGGGTTGCTTTATTTTTGAATCATGAGAGAACCCTTTTCTTTGTGGTACATTATTCCTAATACTTTTTATCTGTGTCTAATTAGGTTGAGAAATGTTACGTTTTTAATATAGATTGCTAATTTTTCTTTCACTGATTTGTTTTGTTTCAGGTCATACCTGGTGATGCTCAGGGGTTACTTCTGCTTTGTGCTCAGAAATAGCTCCTGGCTTGGGGGAACCATAGTTCATCCTAGGTCAGCTGCAGACAAGGCAAACACCCTACTGTTGCGCCACCACTCCAGCCCTTTTCATTGATGTTTTACTTAATTTTATACCAGCTTGTTATTTTCATAAATTTTAGTGCTCATTTTAATCCTCTTATTATAAACAAAAACTTTAGTCTTACAAACTATTTCTCATTTTTTATAGGTCTGATATAGAAAGTTTTAGGGTAATTGTTTTAAACTCATGTTTTCTGTTGTTTTGACTTTTATACTTTTTTTTTTAAATTGAATGAATAAGTTTTGAACTTTTTTTTATTCACATCTGTTGAGATTAGGATTAAAATAGGCTCCTCTAATAGTTTTGTATTTGTTGCTACTAGATGTTGGGAGGCAATAGTAATTCAGAATCCAGTTAATGAATGCATTGTTTGAGTTCTTTTAGATCATATATAAGTGCTGAGTATATTATTTGCAAATTCGGCTAGTAAAGATTGTCTTGTGGTATGAATTCCCAGAGAAAAGAGAGTTCCCCCACCTCTTTTATTCAAGTTTTTGAATTATCCATTTATCTTGTTATTTCCTCAAGGGAAAGTGATATTCATATTTACACTGAAAACTGAGCACTATAACATCCCAGCTTTATAAAAACAACCATCTTTTGATGCCATATTATTCCATTGTGAGCTCTGTGACCTGTGAGTATGTGAAAAGGAAATAAACTCACTGAGGACACAAATAATACAAACTTTTTGTGCCTCTGAAAACTAACTTCCCTGCCACATTAATAGTGTGGTTTTATATTTAAAACAATGTTTTCAGTTTTTCTTTGGGTGTGTTAATCTCTGTAAAAGTGTTAGACAAGCAGTCTAGAGAAATCCCACATCACCTTCTTCTTACTAAATTAAGTAGCTGGAAACAATTTTATAAAGTAGAATCAGATACATATTTTCTCCATTATGTGAAAGCAGAGTATTCCTATTCAGTATGATATGGAGACTTGGGAATGTTGAAGGTTTTAACTTTGGTGATCTGGGAGTGTTGAGGGTTTCTATTTTACCCCCTATAAATTAATAGTAAAGCATTTTGTGACACAGAAATCAATCTACTAATTCACACCAAAAAGGATAGCTTTATTTTTGGATCATGAGGAAATCATTTTCCTTTATGTTACATTACTCCTAATTGACAAAATATTATGAGGACCCAAATGGTTCCAGGGTCTTAACAAATGAAGCATATTACTACAATGTTTCCAGAAGTATCATTTTATTGATGCAGTAACTGAAAAAATGACTACGAGTTTTAGATAACTGCAATATACTAACCTAGATGTCGTTCATGGTGGACAACACCAGTGAAGTTGCTTGCTTAATCAATGAATGAAAAAGAAAAGTTGAGGAATGGTGACTCCCACATTTGTAACATTTAATCACTATTACTCACTACATATGGAGACTCAAGCAACAACCAGGAGCAATTCGAGAGTACAGAGCTAGGAGTAGAGCCTGAGCACAACAACATGTGTTACCACAATTAAAAAAAAATTAAAAGAATGAGTTTCTCAAACATTTTAGAAATCCTAAAACCCATATCTGCACCTCATCATTTTCTTGACTAAAGAACATATATTTTCCCTTTATTTTATTTTTTCATTTGTAGCTTCCCATCATTAAATGAACAAAAATTGTTTTGAGTCAAACATGATTGTAGAGGAAAATGTGTAACATAACTTTGACTTAATAAAACTTGATGGCAAAATTCTCATAAAAATTTCTAATGATTCATTGTCCTCAAAGCCCAGTGCTACTTTTTAAAAGTTTATATTATAATAATAAATATCTGGTCATCAGAGTTGCTATATCATTATAAGACATAACATTTTTGAGGAAAAATACATGCTATATTTCAATTCATTTTTTTAGTTTTGAGTAAATGGTCTTACCAATATTGTATACTATCTCATAGTTTCAGATTCTTATGCATATTGCATAATTTGGTAGGAGATATTTATTTAATTGTTTTTACATAGCTTGAGACCTATGGTAGCATGAGCAATTGTTAATTTCAAAAACTTTCATTTTATTGGTATTATTTTTACATTGAAATTATATTCTCATATGCATACATATCAACTATCTCTGGCCATTTCTAGGAATTTGGGTATTTTTGTCAAAGGAAACTAGCCTATTTTAAGATTTTATTTTACATATTTTATTTTTATTTTGAGGGGAATCCAAATATCTACACCATGAACTTAAATTCCTATAGCTGCCAGAACTGACAGAGAATTAGCAAGGCAGAGCCAAGTTCACGCAAAACTGTCTACGGCACTCTTATAGCTAAAGACAAACCAAAATATTGACTAGTTCTCTCAAAACAGCATGTATAAGTTGTGGCTGAAATAAGCCTGATGTAAGAAAGAATACAGATGGCAGTATAATCATAGACTGGGTCTACATGATGCCAAACAATCCATTCAAAAGTAAAAAGCTCAGTCGATCATTTGGTAGTTTTGTCTACATGCCACTGAAGCAACAGGCTTGACTGATTTCTTCATGAAACGGAGCTTTGACTAGGCTTGAGCAGATGTTTTATCACTATGTATATTCAGTCTTAGATGTCAAATCTATAACTCAAATAAGTTTCTCTAAGAATGGCCTTTTTTCTTTCCTATAACAAAACAACCTGACAATGTTAAACAAAGACTATCTACAGCTTTTCATTCATTTCAAGTTTTGTTGAATGGGCATGCTTGGCACAGTTTAAAGCATGACTGACAAGAAATAGGACTTCTTCCCCCACTCTCATGTCTAGCTTTAATATTTAATTAATTAATTTGATATCACTACAACTTACAATATTTGAAAAGTAATGAAATTCATTTTACTTTCTTTTTATTGACTTAGCAAATTCCTTGGTATGTGTGTGTATATATATATATATATATATATATATATATTACCCTATATGTACCCTATGTTCCATGATTATAGCAAATTGCTATCAGAATACAAAATGATAGCTTTTGACAATGTCTTCCAACTCTTAAAAATAAGATAGCATGGAGGTAAGGCGTTTGCCTTTCATGCAAAAGATCATCAGTTCGAATCCCGGTGCCCCATATGGTCCCCCGTGCCTGCCAGGAGCAATTTCTGAGCATGGAGCCAGGAGTAACCCCTGAGCGCTGCCGGGTGTGACCCAAAAACCAAAAAAAAAAATAATAAATAAATAAGACCTTTTCAAATAAAAAATTACTCAAATATTTCATGATTAAAAATTGAAACAATAAAATGTCACTTTTAAAATAATATCTATATTAGTAGGGAAAGTGAAGCTTTGGCTTCATAGCTTTTGCAGTACTGCTATTTAGGTCTCAATAAATAGTTATTAAATGGATAAATTGAAGGATTGCATTATATTATTTTTGTTGCAGTTGGCAAACTATGCCGCTAAGAAGGGATTTGTGGAATAAGCACATCATCTTATTCACTGCCCATTCTATAAATGTGCTGTTCATACTTCTGTTGCCTAAACCCAACAAAAACCAGATGTCAAGGCATCTGTTGAGAACATTGTCATATGGCGAAGTGGGGGTAGTGGGATCTAGAGTGAGGCAAATAAAATATCAGCTATCTGAATACTGCTGTCCTCTACAAACTCCAGGGAATAAAAGTAAGTGTTGAATGATAGTTGGAATGACCATTCTGGACAAGAACATGTTGCTAAAAAGAGGTAAATTGATATGCATGATGTCCCTTGAGTAACAATATTGCAAATCATGGTGGCTAAAATACAAGAACAAGTGGAGGGGAGGGGGAAGATAGAGAATTCAATGAATCCAATGATATGTACATTGAATACAAAGTCAGTCTTAAAAATCTTTGTAACTGTATATATCATGGTGATTCAATTAAATTATTTATTTATAAAAAAGAGGAAAGATTGAGACAATTGGACTGTATTCTGGACTATCACATATTGCAGTTCCCGATACAATTTTCACATACACATCAGGAAGTCATGTGTACATATATAAGTAGTTAAATTTAGGCAATAATAGATTGTAAGCAATAAATAATAGCTAAAAGGAAGACATAGATGAAAGGCTTAGTAGTTGATTTCCTTCTAAATTCATTAAAGCTACTTTCCCAATTTTCAATTTTTTTCCAGCTATAGTGTGGACCAATGTAAATGCTTTGAGATAGTTTACCTGTAAAACTGTAAAAAATTTAAAATTGTGGGGCACACGTTGTAAGGTGTCTGCCTTGTCCACGCAAGCCTAGGACCAACCAGGTTGAATCCCCCAGCGTCCCATATGATTTCCCAAGTCAGAAATTATTTCTGAGCTCATAGCCAGGAGTAATCTCTGAGCATCACCGGGTGTGACTCAAAAAACAAAACTAAACAAGACAAAACATTTTAAATTCCATGTAATTAAAATGTATATCTTATTTCAGAAAATCCATCACAATAGTAAATGACAAGTATACGAGATCCTATGTGTTACCACCAATAATTATATTTTATTCTCAGCATCCACAAAGCAGTTGCCTGTTAAGAGGATGGTTTGCTAGGTTCATCTTTAATGATTTCTCTTCTTTCGGTTTCTGTCTATCTTCTGTCTACTATTTTTTTATACACTGCCAATTTTCTTCTGTTCAAGCATAAAGAACAAGCAGGAGAATGAATGGAGATAAAGTAAAGGACTTCACTCTGGAAAAGCATCTCTGGAAATGTTTAGTGCATCAGCATTAATCTCTTCCAAAGAAAATACCACTTGCCCATATAATCAGACCACAGGCAGAACTGCCTTTATTCCAAGTTACCTGTCATGTGCTTGAGGATACAATATACTTAATACACAGGTGTTTTACAATTTTACAATGTTAACAGAGGACTGATATAAAATTTTACCTTTATCTTTATGAATTTTACATTTTATTGTGTTTTCAACTCAACAATGGTAATGACAGACTTAGCCCAAGGATCTCTTTCCTGTTTGTAAGATTTTTTTCTTTTTATATTCACTACAAAATAAGAAAAAGAGAAACTTTCTAGAGTCATTTTTGAACTTCCTACTTATAACTTTGAAATAAAATCCACCCAAATAGAAAGAATTGAAATGTTTGGGGGAATCATAAAGCAGTTATTTTCAGGTTAATTAAGAAATCTGATTTAAAGAAAAGCAAGCTTCTCCTAGTCATCTCCTGAACCCCCTCCCTTTGTTTACAGCTATTTTCTTTCAAGAAATGGAATTCTTGCCATGATTGTTAAGCAAATAAGTGCAATTCCCTTTGTATCAGAGGTAGATTTTACTTTATATATTATAGAAATAAGAAGCAGTGTTTAGATCTTCAGTTTATAAAACAAATAAAAAATAAAAACTCACTGACTTCATTTATGTCATTCGTTGAATTATGGAGCTAAAACCAAGTGTGGTAGACCTCAAGTGGAATCCTCCTTGGAGTAATCCAGGAATGTTTTGGCAGCTTAAACTGCAATTTTAGATAGATACTTTCTATATGTTCACTTTAAACAATGTTTTTCAACATATTTTGTGCAAAGGCACACTTTTTTCATGAAAAAAAAATCAAGAGGCACACCACCATTAGAAAATGTGGTTGAAAAACGTTGACTTTAAGAGTAGTGACTTGGGAGTGGAGTTTGCATAATATATACATATATTACTTTTTATGAAAATGGTAAATTAGGTAAGTTTGGAGATCTCTGGAGAGAAAGAAAATTTTAGGTACCATTTCAACTATTTATTCAAACACTTTATTTTTAAAAGCAATAATCACAAAAAGCAGAGATCCTGTTATTTGTGTCTGCTTTTTATGATAAAGTGCAAAAGGAGCTGCTTGCACATGAAAAAAGAAAAATTTTTATATTGCCAGAACTTTCATTTTCAGAGTAAATTGTTAATTGATACAGAATGTTTCTACTAACTCAGTAATTCAGCTATGATACAATTTACAGGAGGTAAGGAAATTGCTTAAACTTTCGTGACATAGGATACATTATCAAGAATACTCTTGATGGGCACCTAAAACCATAAGATAATCTTTAAAATAAATTTTAATTGAATTTCCTTAAGATACACAATTATAAAGTTGTTCATGATTTTCAGTCATATCATGTCCAACACCGATCCCTTCACCAGTGCACATTTCTCACCATCAATGTCCCTAATTTCCCTCTAATTTTTCTCGAACCCCCTCTTCCTACCTTCATGGCAGACATTTTCTTCTCTTTCTCTTTCTCTGGAAGAACAAAAGAAAAAAAATACTTTCATAGGAAAGAAAGCTAATGGTTAATTTAAGAGAGATGCAATTCAAAAAATTTTTTCTGCTATTTTTGCTTTATTTAATAATCTGTCCTATTAAAAAAGGGGGAAGCACATTTTGTTTCAAAGAATGAACTGATGTACAAATTATTTTAAATTGGGACAACAAAATCTCTTAGGCTGTGTATAAAGCAGTAAATATTTTGTCTTTCTTGCTATACTTAAACACATATTAAATAATTAGCCTTAAAAGTCAAAAATAAAATAATCAAGGCATAATAACATCATTATAAGAACATGAAGGGGGGTCTGTAGTGGCAGTGGTCCTCTCAAGCCAGGAGTGATTTCTGAGAACATAACCAGGAGTAACCCATGAGTGTCAATGTGTGTGGCCCCCCAAAACAAGCGGTGACTGGGTAGAACTTACCTTGAGACCATTAAGGAAACCCTACCCTACGCTGTAGCCCAGGACTCTTACAAAAAGTAAGATTTCTTAGTACAGAAGCCCAATTTTGACAACAGAGACTGAGCAGAACCTTTGGATGAATAATTTCCTAGACTTCGGCTTAGGGAACAAGCAAAAATATGGAAAACATGATACAGAAAACTGAACACACGAACAATGATGTAACAGAAATTCTAGAACCCTAAAGACTTGATTCTAAGACTTGTCCTAGGACCTGTGCAAATACCAACATTGCTATCAACAGTGGCCTGATTTTCTCATCCATAACCGAGAGGAAAGTTTCCTGACAGCACAAAAACAATCCCTGGGATATAGCAATGAGTATGTATGGAGCAAGTGGTTGTTCCCATGACAATATGCTTCAAGAGTGGAGAAACCCTGAATCTCTTAGGCCACAGGAATTTCCTTCCTTCCCCAATACTTACTGTGCCTATGCAAAAAAAAAAAAAAAAAAAAAAAGTGAGTGTAACATCAAACCATGCCACTCTAGCATTCTTTTTTCTTGTTTTGTTTTGTTTGTTTTTGATATTATTTTCCTTCCCCTTTTTCTTCACTTTTTTCTTTCTCTTTCATTCTTGTGGATTTTATTTGGTGTTCTTTTGTTTATTTTTAGTAGTTGATACCAAATTTTTCTTTTCTTTTCCTTAACCTTTTTATCTCCAACAGAATAGCATAACTTGAGGGGGGAAAATGATGAAACCAGGACCAGTCATATGAGCATGTAGTGCGAATAAAAAATGACCAGGCTGGAACACCAAACCCAAAGTCAATGACAGAATAGATACCCATTCTATAACAAGCAAAGTGAAGACCAGTTACATTAGTATTCTGCGGATAAAGGAGGGAGATATGGGAAACATGCTCAGAACGGGAGTGGAGGGACGACAACATTGATGGTGGGTTTGCCCTTCATTCATTGTCACTATGTACCGTAAATAATTCTGTGTAATGCACTTCAGTCACAACAAAACAACAACAACAACAACAACAACAAGAACAGGAAGAGGCAGGAGTGTTGGCACAACAGTAGGGCATTTGCGTTGCACGTTGCTGATCCAGGATGGACCAATGCTGGATCCCCTGGCGTTCCATATGGCCTCCTAAGCCAAGAGCGATTTCTGAGCACAGAGCCAGAAGTAACCCTTACGCATCATGTGATATGGCCCAACAACCGAAAAAAAAAATTGATAGTTTGGCTATTTGGACATATCTGTTTAGTATTTTATTGAATTCTTTACTTTATATACTTAAACAATTACATTAAGCACCTACTCTGTGTCAAATTTGTGATTGCATGAATAAATATCCTATTTAAATTTCTGATATGCAAATCTAAACGTGTTTTTTTTTTATTTTGGACCACCCCACCATTATCACTTAGGGATCAGTCCTAGTGGGGATCAGGGAAACATGTGAAGTGATCTATCATGGAATTGAACTCTGGTCCACCACTTGCAAGTTGAGTGTCCTATCTGTTGTATTATTGTTCTGCTCTTCTGTTAATGTAAACATGCTAAACAACTAGTTTTTGCTAAAATGACTTGAAAAGACATAACATTTTTTTAAGTTAAAAATGAAGCAAATATTTTCTCAGGGCATAAACACCCTTGTTCAAAACCTAGACATGGAAAGAAAGTGAATTGATTGTGTCAGGGTTTTCTTGTTTGTTTTTGTTTTTCTTTGGGGCCACACTTGGTGATGCTCAGGGGTTACTCCTGGCTTGGGGGACTATATGAGATGCCGGCTTGAATGGAGTTCAGTCCTGGGTCAGCTGCATGCAAGGCAAATGCCTACCACTGCTCTATCGCTTCAATCCCTGTGTCAGGTTTATATGTATCTCAAAATGCTATCACTTTAAAGTGTGGGTGTGGTACTTGATAGCTGCTATCTGGTTCTGAGTCCATAGATTTATGATGAGGATTTATTGATAACTATCCTGTCCTCAAAAAGTGGTCACAATGAGGTAAAGAAAGCTGCAAGTGACTTATCTTCTAAGACTTGGGGG
>PVKC010009023.1:0-27360 GCA_004027635.1 Crocidura indochinensis
GGGCGCGGAGGGGGAGCGCCTAGGAGAGAAGAGAAGAGGAGAGGAGAGAGGAGAGGAGGGCGAAGGAAGCCAGGCGCGACAGTGCTGGAGAGAAGAGGAGGGCAGCGCGGAGCCAGGCTCCGGCGGCCGAGAGGAGGGAGCGCGGCGCCGAGAGGAGGGGCTTGCGGGCCCGTGGCGATGTCAATCAGAGCCCGGAGCCCCGGGAATCGCCGCCAATCTGTTCGGACCTGACCTGGCTGCTCGCCGTCGTCGCCGCCGCCGAGCAGATCAATAGGCGATCGCGGAGCGCAGCGCAGCGCGGCCCCAAGCCCGGCCCAGCCCCCGATGCGCGCCGGAACCCGCGGGCGGCGCTGAGCTGGGCGGCCCCGGGGGCCGGGCCCCCTCTCCGTCCGTGCCCCGCGGGCCACCATGTCCTTCCCCCAGCTCGGATACCAGTATATTCGCCCGCTCTACCCACCCGAGCGCCCGGGGGCGGCTGGCGGCGGCGGCGGCAGTGCAGGGTCCCGCGGAGGCCCGGGGGCCGGAGCCTCGGAGCTGGCCGCCTCGGGCTCCCTGTCCAATGTGCTCTCGTCCGTGTACGGGGCGCCCTACGCCGCGGCCGCTGCGGCCGCTGCCGCCGCCCAGGGTTACGGAGCCTTTCTGCCCTACGCCGCGGAGCTTCCCATCTTCCCGCAGCTGGTAAGCACTCGGGGGACTCGGTGCGATGAGAGGGGAGGCTAGAGTTGTGAACCTTTGGGCGCCTGACGAAGTGGGTGCGCGGGAGTGGAAGGAGCCCAGGCCGGGGTCGGGACCGGGCGGGGGGGTGGGGTGGGTGCAGGCGGCAACGGCGGCCAGAACTCACACGCGCTCCCTCCCTCCACGCGTGCCCCTTCCTTCTTCTGTGTGAGTACAGGGCGCGCAGTATGAGCTAAAAGACAGTCCCGGGGTGCAGCACCCAGCCGCCGCCGCGTTTCCGCACCCGCACCCTGCCTTCTACCCTTATGGCCAGTACCAATTCGGGGACCCGTCGCGTCCCAAGAACGCCACGCGCGAGAGCACCAGCACGCTCAAGGCCTGGCTCAACGAGCACCGCAAGAACCCCTACCCCACCAAGGGCGAGAAGATCATGCTGGCCATCATCACCAAGATGACTCTCACCCAGGTGTCCACCTGGTTCGCCAACGCGCGCCGGCGCCTCAAGAAGGAGAACAAGATGACGTGGGCGCCCCGCAGCCGCACGGACGAGGAGGGCAACGCGTACGGGAGCGAGCGCGAGGAAGAGGACGAGGAAGAGGATGAGGAAGATGGCAAGCGTGAACTGGAGCTGGAAGAGGAGGAGCTCGGCGGCGAGGAGGACGACACCGGAGGTGAAGGCTTGGCCGACGAGGACGAGGACGAGGAGATCGATCTGGAGAACTTAGACGGCGCGGCCGCCGGACCCGAGCTGGCCCTGACTGGGGCGGCGCATAGGAATGGGGGCGAGCTGGGCCTGGGGCCCATTTCTGACTCCAAGAACAGTGACTCGGACGATAGCTCGGAGGGCCTGGAGGAGCGCCCACTGCCCATCCTGAGCTTGGCACCCAGGCCCCCCGCGGTGGCCACAGCCCCTCCGTCTCCGCCCTCGCCCCCAGTGGGCCTGGACCCTTGCGCGCCCGCTCCGGCGCCCGCCTCGGCAGCCCTGCAGAAGCCCAAGATCTGGTCGCTGGCCGAGACGGCTACCAGCCCGGACAACCCGCGCCGCTCGCCTCCGGGCACAGGGGGCTCTCCCACCGGCGCCGCCGTCGCGCCCTCCAGCCTGCAGCTCTCGCCGGCCGCTGCCGCCGCCGCGGCGCACAGACTGGTCTCGGCGCCGCTGGGCAAGTTCCCGGCTTGGACCAACCGGCCATTCCCGGGTCCACCGCCCGGTCCCCGCCCGCACCCGCTCTCCCTGCTCGGCTCGGCCCCGCCACACCTGCTGGGACTTCCCGGAGCCGCAGGCCACCCGGCCGCCGCCGCTGCAGCCGCGGCCACCTTTGCCAGGCCTTCGGAGCCCGAGGGCGGAACAGGTGACAGCAAAGCGTAGAATGCGGAAGGAGAGAGGGGTGGGCCCGGGGGGTCGCGCCCAGGCAGGCAGACAAGCCGGTGGGGCAGGGTAGGGGGAAGGGATTTAGTCCTAGACGCCTGCAGCTGGGGGCGCGGGCCACTGATTTAGCTCTCTCTAAAGGCCCTTCTTTTCTTTCCTCCTTCCCCCTTGCCTTAGATCGCTGTAGTGCCTTGGAAGTGGAGAAAAAGTTACTCAAGACAGCTTTCCAACCTGTGCCGCGGCGGTAAGAGACTTGGGGTGGTGCGGCGGGGAGGTCAGACCGGCGGGGACTGGGAAAGAGGACATGGGGAGTCAGCTTTGGCCTTTGCCCCAGCTGAAGGTTGAGATGCGCTTTGAATCGGGACGGAATTCGCTCGGCGTCCCCGCGAGCCTAGCTAGGTTTGGTGGTCTGTGCTCAGGCACCTGGACCACCCAAAGTACCATCTTAGGGGCACCTGAACCCCGCTAGTCTATGGGCCCCTGCGTTGGGAAGGCTCTGGAGTCCACTACCCTTTCTTTGGAGCCTCGGGCCTGCCGCCTCAACTCCTGTCCGTCCAGTCGTTTTGATTAAACCTAAAGACGCGTATTTTCGGCTGGAAATCATTTTCTGAGAGAGCCGTCCTGGCCAGGGCCTCTATCCCAGGGAGGAGGGTATAGTAGTCCTGGGCCAGCTCGGTGCTGTCATGTCCTCCCATCCCCTTTGCTACCTGCACTTCTCTTTTGCAGGCCCCAGAACCACCTGGATGCCGCTTTGGTCTTGTCTGCTCTCTCCTCGTCCTAGTTCTTTTTAATTTTTTAAAAATCGTTGTAATAATTGTAAAAAAGAAAAAAACGGAGATGAAGAAGCGCTCTGTATAGTTAAGACTTGTAAGCATGTCTGTGTATGAATACCTATAAAAGAAAACCAAACAAAAATAGTAAAAGAAAAAAAAAGAAATAAAACGACTTCCCTCTCAGCCCTCCCCAGTGACTTCTGTCCCCCCACATTAGCTGAGTTTGTGAGTTTGATTTTGGGGTGGGGATGAAGTTTCAGTGAGAATACGAGTGTCTGACTTTTTCTTTTTGTATATACAGAAAAATGTACATATGTGTGAACCAAATTGTACAAGAAAGTTATCTATTTTTGGCTAAATAAATGAGCTGTTGCCACTTTGACTATAAGTGCATGTCTGCACCCTGGATGGATCTGTTTGGTTTTGGTTTTGTTTCCTCCTCCCCTCAACACCCCTTCCTATATTTGCAGAGCCCCGGGTTGAATTCAGGCACTGGAAAAGCAAATGTCCTACCAACATGTTCAGGTGTCTCAAAGGTCACTGAATCAGAGGAGTCGGCTCTGGGGCTGTGGCCTGAGAGCTGTGATCTGGCTGTCGCAGACCTACCTGACCTGAGAGGGGCTGATGGGAGGGAGTGAGACCCCCCACCCTACCCCCTCCACACACACACACACACACCTGAGCTGGGAACCTGGGCCCGCACAAGGAACAAGTGCGGGTTTGGAGCTTCTTTGGGGCTCAGCAGAGTTGAAGAAGGGCCTAGTGCAGGGTTAGGCTGGGAGCTCTCGCGGCCCCTGCCAACGCCATTGAGATTTGCTCGGTCTCAGTAAGGTGCGTCACGGGCCTAGTCTCTGCACAGATGCAGGAGTGCATGGAGGGAGGGGGTCAGCCAGTGGACCCTGGGAACCTAGGGTCGCCCTTCCGTTCTTTGGGGATTTGCACCCAGCCCCAAATATAGGGGCGCGGGGATCCGAGTGGGGATGATGCCTGAGTGCCCTAGACGAGGCAATTTTCGGGGCTCCTGGCGCCAGGGCAGGCAGGCCGGGGCACCAATCCAGCGGGGTTGCGGGCTCCCCAAGGCGCCCAGAACGGACGGGCGGGGCGCGAGCGGGAAATTTGGGGCTGGAGCTCCCTCTGCAGGACAAAAGGGCTGCTCGGCGCCCGCAGCCCCGCTCCGCTTTCGTTCGGGCTCCAACCTTGCTGTGCTCGCTCCACCGTGGAAGGCCTGACTCCTGGAAACATGCACTGTTGGTGTGGGGGGACACACATTCTGAGGCTCCTCTGGCAACGTATAGGAGTCCAAGAATTTGGGGAAGCTTAAACTCCACCACCACCAGCACTAAAATCAGGGAGAAATAGAGCCTTGTACTGTAGAGAGGAGGCAGAAGTGGGGTCTCCAGTCCCTCCTGGGAAGGGTCTCAAAAGTCAGTCACACATGCCTGCCCCCTGCTGAGGTGTGGCCAACAATGTGCACACCCAACTATAGATACTTAAGAGATAGACACCAGAGGAAGATGTGAGAAATAGAGGGTTTCTTTAACCCCCAAAGCCAGAGCCATCTGCCTGCCCCCTGCTGAGGTGTGGCCAACAATGTGCACACCCAACTATAGATACTTAAGAGATAGACACCAGAGGAAGATGTGAGAAATAGAGGGTTTCTTTAACCCCCAAAGCCAGAGCCATCTGCCCTCCCCATTCTTTGTAGGAGGGTTTCTTGGGCTCAGACAGTTCCCTCAGGTCCCAAAGGTTCGGCTTTGGCTCTAGACCCAGCCTTCTTCCCTCACTCAGTTTCAATTCTTTGAACCTAGAACCCCACAAGTACCAGACCAGCCCAGGACAGAAGCCAGGGATTATGACAATGAATATCTTTACATGAGTAATACCCCCTAACTCTTGACTCACCCCCTAACTGTGACCCAGAGCTCCTATTGATGTGATGGTTGCTGATACTTTGGGGGCTACACAAAGTGGTGCTCAGGGTTTACTCTAGATTGCACTGCAATGAACACTACTGGCAGTTACTCAAGAGACCATAGAGGGTGCTGGAAATTGTACCCAGGTGAGTCCACACAAGGCAAACGCCTTCCCTGCTTTCTCTGGCCCCTAATTCTGGACTGGAATCCTTTCCAGAATTTCAATAAGCCTCATTTACTCCTCTGTGAAATAAAATCACCAGCCTCCAGGGAGGCTAGGAAGCAAAGTGTGTGCCAGGCAGTGCTGGGGCGCCCGATTCAGTCCAGGCACATGCAAGCATAGGCTCTCCCAGGCCCCTGAAAAGCCCAGCAATTATCTTTAAACTCCAGAGTCCAGAGCCCCTCCTGCAAAGCCTGGTACCTCCTTCAGCCCACCACCACTGACCTAAAGATGAGGAAGCTACAGAAGGCTTTTGAGGACTCAGTCCAGCTTAGAGAAGGGATGAAGGAAACCAACCTCCCACCCCAGCAGAGCTGCAAAAGGGGTACTTATGACCATCCCTCAGCCAAGGTGGAAGCAGGTAGTTGCAAAACACTGGGATCCTAGAGAGGCTGACTCTGGATTGTTCTTGATGCCTCAGTAAATCCTATTCCAAGAGACAGCTCCTGGCTCTGAGCAACCCCATTCCTCCCATGGGAATGAGCTGGCCAGGTTGGGGAGAGTTGGGGCCACTCTGCTAGTGGCTTCTGCATATTTGTCTCTAGCCTACAGAGCCAGCCTCGAGTTGACCCTTATGAGATAATGGTAATCACACCATAAGAGAACCCCACGGGGGGTTTCTAGCTGAAAGTTTTGGGGGGGGGGCAGGAGGTGTTTAACAGGAATGGTTTCATCAGGAAATAGGTCTTCATTCTCCCAGCAACACCCCAGAGTGACAACACTTCCCTCCCTGTCTTCTTCCTCTCAGGGAAACCCAGAAAAGCCTCCATCCTTTATTGTTGGGTCCTCAAATTTGAAAAGAAAAAAGGAGACTGGGGCTTGGTAGGGGGGAGAAGAGGGGCTGAGAATATCTGGGAAATCTCATCCTCCGTCCTGATTAAGCTTCAATTAGAAATAAAATATGTCAATCACTCAGCCTGGAAGGGGCTCCTGCTGTCGGGGCTGGTTATGCAAAGCACTCCCAGGTGTGTGGGGATAATCAATTAGGTCAGAGGAAGGGGTGCATGTCACTGTTTCCCTCATTATCGGCCTGGAGCTGGAGCTGGGGGTGCCACACGGGGCCAGGGAGCCAGAGGAGAATCAAATTATCTCCCTAAGTGATGGCCCACCTCCGGGACCGGCATATTAGCAGCCTCCAATTGAATTTATTTGGGGTGAAATATCTGGAGGAGGAGACAGACCCAGTGAGGAAGTGGTGGGCAGGCCCAGGGGAGTGAGAACGGAGGGTTCCAACCACTCACCTGCTGCAGGTAAGGTGCAGGGCCTCACCTCTGCACTGGTGTCCTCCAGGGATTTGGTGAACATGCAGGATCAGAGTTCAGCAAGGGAACAGGAAGAACGAATGGTGCCTGTAGGCTGGAAGCAGATGGCAGATGTCCTCACAAGATTGCTGAGACTTTCTAGAGCTTGTTCTGTGCCTCATTGTTTACGTCCTCCTAGAAATGTACTCACCCTCCTAATTTTCAGTGGTGGTCTCCTTTTCCCTCATCAAATAAGAAAAGACAATTGTGGACATGAGAAATGATATCTGTGTTTAGTCATAAACCCAACATTGGTGAAGCTTTTCTCTCTTAGATACTCCCAGAACCACACACCTGGGAAATAGAGGAGCCTAGATCCAAGTAATTCATCCAAACTTTCCGACAAAGCCAACATGTCCAAGGTTGGGCAGAAAGGAGACACAAGTGTTTCACAATATAATTATGAGAATGACTAGGCCCTCTCCAGATTCTCCTTTCTCTTCCAGCTTTATCACATGGACAAACCATTTTTCATATGACCAGTCCAGCTAGGATGCAAAGCCCACTCAACCAATGGAGCTTCCAACCTCTCTGAAGGTCATCCTAACAAGGATATCTCACAAGTCACCTCTTCCACAGGGAAGGCCTTGACTGAGGATAGAAAGGCTGAACAGAGAGCTGGAAGCATTCCTTAGTAACCTTCAGCTGGGCCCTCCCTTCCACTTCCAAATTATAGGGACATGTCAGAGATGATTTCCGTCATGGACAGATAATTTCCTGGGTAAGACCAGTGCTGTTGCTAATGGTCCTACCAGGTCCAGGCCCATTTTCACAATAAAGAATTATCCAGTCTGAAATGTCATTGGGGACTAGATCCAGCAACCATGGGGCTGTGGAAGAGAAGTGTCTGGGAGGAAGACAACAGGCATTTTTCTCAGCTTGTGGCAAGAAATATTACAGTGGGGGTACTCAAGGAGAAACTTCTGTTCTATAAAAACGTTTGATCCAGGGAGGAGTAGGAAAGATAGGTGAAAACAAGAGAGGATTTCAGCCTAGCTCAGTGCCTGAGAGTCCTTGGAGGTGGGTTGGTGCCACACCAAATGAGAAGGAGGGGACAGAGGCCATTCCAAAGACACTGCATGTCTGGAAAGTTGTGACCTTTCTGGATATTTCTCTCAGGAGCAGATAAAAGCTTACCTCCCTCGGTTTTCACCTCATAACTACTGCCAGCCTTTTCGTGCCCCTAAATGGGTTCATTTATTTACTTGCTTATTTCACTCGGAAGTGGTGTGTGTGTGTGTGTGTGTGTGTGTGTGTGTGTGTGTGTGTGATACTGGGGAGAGATATGGAAAGGGTCTGTCTGAGTCTGTGTGTCTGTGTCAGGGAGCAGGACAGAGACAAAGGCCTGGTAAGGTCTTACTCTGGGACCAGCCGTCTAGGCCGCCAAGGCTGTGATTTCATGGCTTTTGTGCCGGGTGGCAAGCCCCACATTCTCTCACTGAGCTAGGCCGCTAACAAGTGGGCCCACAGCCCTCCAGGGCCTTTGGAGTGCACTCATCTGAGAGATTGTGCTTTTCTCAGCCGCTCAGATTTATTTTGCCAAAGTTACAGGGCAATTATGGAAATGCGCCCTTTGAAGCTAGGCTGATTTCTCTTTATTTTCTTCTCCCTGACAAAGCAGAGCTTCCCTGCCTCTTGTGAGCTTTCTCCTCCCGCCTCCTCACTCTCTCTCCCTTTTCTCTCTCCCTTTTTCTTTTGATAATTATTAGATAGCAGGAGTTTCCAAGGGTAATTTGGAAAAAAATCTTCGAAATGGTGATAAAATATGTGTAGATTAAAAACACATTACTATTATTTTAATGTCATTTTAAAAAATGGGCAATTTGATGGCCAGGAGGAAAGAAATGGATTCATGAGAGCTAGAGCAAGATACCTTATGTCCAGAGTCTGGGTCCCTCTTGACCTTGTTGCTTGTCTAAGGCCCATGGCAGCTACCTGACTACTACTGTAATACTGGAACCCTCAATTCTCCCCATGCCTAATATAAGAACTCTTCCCCCTCTCATCTCCCAACACACACACACACACACACACACACACACACACACACACGGCTCACACACAGGTTCAGACATCTGACTCACTACTGTAATACTGGAACCAGCAATTCTCCCCAGGCCTGATATAAGAACTCTTCCCCTGTGGGGTCTTGGGTTTCTATGTTCTACAGTGGCTTTGAAGTTCTTCTGTCCCTTTTTTTGGTTTATTCCTTTCTTCCTGTCTTGGAGAGAATAGCTTATTTGTCTGGAGTACAGACACCAATATGAGGGTTTGAACCTTCAGGAGGGGGGCATACAGGCCTCAGCAACCTCTCCAGAGTGGAGGCCATTTCAGCCTTCACTCCCTCCACTTCCTTGTAAAATGAATAAAACTGAGCTCTGCTCAGTAAGTGCTCACTCTTGAGAGACCCCATGTGAGGGCTTTCCCAAGCATTTTGTTGCCTACAGCCACTCACAGGAAAAGTAACAGAGGAGGGAAGTAAGGTGTGAGGGCAGGAAGGGAGTTGAAGAAACTCTTCTGGTATCAAAGAAAAACTTCCTGGGAGTGAATGTTTTTAGGACAAGCTTAAATTGAGTCAGAGATGGGGAATATACCATATGTCCAAGAAGCTTGTGAAGATAATCTCAGGAATGGGACCCAGGTTCTCAGAAACAGAATCCAGGATTTCTTCAGAAGCAGGACACAAGTTCTCAAGAACAGGGCCCAGGTTCTCAGGAACAGGACCCAGGCAGCAGCTGGTAGTCAAATAGGCAAACTATAATTTCCAGTCCATTTTTTAAATGTATATTATGTTATTTTATTTTGGATTTTGGGCCACAACCAGTAAAGCTCAGAGGTTACTCCTGGTGGGCTTTAGGTACCATATAGCGTGCCGGGGATTGAACCTGGGTTGGCCATATGCAAGACAAACACCCAACCTGTTGTGCTATCACTCTGGCCTCCCCTACAGTTGTTTTTTGATCCTCTTTTCTGTAGAACCATGTGAATGTGTCCAAATGAAGAGCTGTCCCTCAAACTGTCTTGCTTTTAAGGACCTGAAGGAAGGGAGTAGATGGTGAGGGATGGCAAGAAAGAGAAAGAAGACATGATATGGGAAGGTAAGGGAAAGAAAGAGGGGGAGAGAGCAAATTTTTTTGATCAGTGCCCAGACTCCAAAACCCTCTCTAAGCTTTGCTCCTTTATAAAACAGAATAAATAATTAACTTTATCTCCCTGGCTGATGAGGAGTTGATTCACGCTTAGAACAATACATTATGGTTAAGGTTGGTCTTGCTCGTGTGAAGTTACATAATAAAGCACATAACTACTTGTTATTGGTGGTCATCTTCACTATAGGTGATAGGTTGCCCTGTCTGGGGCATTACGGGCAGGTGAGTACAGATCAGTCACTGACCATGTGTGGTTAAGAAAGGTGCAAACAGCCTACCACAGCCTTCTGTGAATCCTGCTGGGCCCTGGTGTGTTCAGACCTGCCTTCTGCTCTAAAGTCTACAGCTGCCTTGTGCATGGAAACTTGGAGTACCAAGCTCTGCTGCTATGACTCCTTGTACACACACACACACACACACACACACACACACACACACACACACACACACAACTTTTTGATTGTGGACTTGGCCATTTCAGATGATCCACAGCCCCAAAGCAGTCCTGTGTCCTCAGCTCTCACCGTGATCCAGGTAGACACAGAGCCAAGCAAAGACTTGGATGGGCTGTGTCCAGAGGACAGTCTTGACCCTGTCTCTGAGTTTCTTTTCCAGGTGTGAATTGGGTGACATGAGGATCCTTGGCAACTCAGGCCTTCTCATCATGCAAAGGCTCCAGCCATGGCAGTGCTGCCAGGAAGTGTCTATGGGGCTTGCCCTAACCACAGTTTGGCTCCTGCTTCTTGGGCCTGTAGCAAGAGCCCAGATGGGGGAACCTCTTAGCTCCATTGAACTCAGATCCACCCTTCCTTAGGACTCTTAAGGTATATGTGAAAGTATCGGGGGTGGGGCAGTTTCTATCTGATGGCTCAGTAGAACAGAGCAATCTGGGATCTGGGCCTCCCAATACTTTGCAGGACACTGGAGGGCACAGAGGGAGGGAAGGGGAATGTTTAGGAAAGAAAGGTGGGAAGGTATGAAAACTGATAAAAAGGACAAGGGCCTAGCACCTCCAGGTTTATTATGTTGGAACTGAAGTTATAGTTGACCACTATTCTACCTTACAGTATGTTCCAGGCTGAGCTTTTCATGACCATTATCTCTTCCAGAGATATTACAATCATAGCAATAGGGGATATCTATGTCATCTTTCAACTTTATTGGGAGTAATTAATCTATATACGTACTTCACAGCTGATAACCTCTAAATTCAGGTATAGCTCATTAACAGGAGAGGAGGGAGGGGGAGAATAAAAAAAGAATGCACGGAAGAAGGAAGGAAGGAGTGGAAGGAGAGAGGAAGAGAGAGGGGTAAGGAAGGGGAAAAGGGGAGGGAGAGAATGGGGAAATGAGAGAGGGAAGGAGAAGGGAAGGAGGGAGGGAAAAAGAAAAAGGGAAAAGGAAAGCAAAGGAGGGAAGGAAGAAGAAAGGGAGGAATGAAGGAAGGGAAGTAGGGAGAGATGAGAGGAAAGAAGGAAGAAAGAAAAGATCATGGGAGAGAGAGGAAAGAATGAAGGAAGAGAAAAGGGGAGGAAGAAATGGAGGAAGAGGAAATAAAAGGAAAGAAAGAAGGAAGGAAGAAAAAGGGAGGAAGGGAAGAAGGGGGAGGAAAAGGAAGGGAAAGGAGGGAGTAAAGAAGGATGGGAAGGAGGGAGGAAGGAATGGAAAGAAGAGGGAGAAAGGAAGGGAGAAAGGGAGAAAAAATGAGGGAAACAAGGAGGAAGGGAGAAAGAGCAGCAGAGCTTCCAGGAGACTGAGTTACTGACAGACCCTAGTCCAGCACCACTGCTGCTTTCCTCTGGAAAGCATTTAGCATTTATTGAGCATAGCTTGAGCTCAAATGAAGTCACTCATTCCATCACCACAAGATCCTTTGAGGTGGGACTATCATGCTCTTCATTTGTCAGCTAAGAAAATGTAGAAGCTTAGAGAGCACTTAACCAAGGTCATATCCCCAAAAGGTGGTGGGACAGGATTTAACTTATGCAGTCTGGCTTCAGAGCCTGCAGTCCAAAACCACTGTATTGCCATCCACCTAACCATGGCATCCCACTCCCCATGATTGTCATGGAGGCTTTTCACTGAGACAAAAATGTGTGCAAGAAATTTTGAGATACATCTCACAATTTGTAAGCACTTCCTAATTGATGGTTAATACTTTACAAAGGATTTTTAATACCCCCTCCCAAATCAAGCTATAAAAGTACAAAGTACTTACCTGATTTGCTAGGAGTCAATATTAAGGCATTGGATTGATACTCCATCACAGATTAGCTCAAAATTACCTCACATCTACATCACAGATGACCTCAAAGTATACTTGTGTAAAATAGCGATTATCTCACATTTTCTGTCCAGCAGAAAGCCAAGAGCTGCTTAACAGTTTTTCATGAGGTTGAAGGTAAGATGTCAGACAGAGCCAGCTTCATCAGGGAGCCTGTCTGGATTGGAGCATTCATTTCTGGGACACCTCACTCACAAGCTGTGGGCAGGAGACCTCTGATCCTTGCCACCTGATGTCTCTATGGGAATGCTTGAGTGTCCTTACAACATGGCAGGTGTCAGCCCCTAGAGCAAATGAACTGAGAAAGACAGAAGGCACCTTGTCTTCTTAGAACCTGGCTTTGGAGGTTACATGCCATTATTTCTACTACATCCCACTGGAATTACATAAACCAACCTTAGTATGGGGACGGCAGCACAGGGATTGAATTCAGGAAACAGGAACATTGGGGCCATTCTGAAAGCTCAGTGCTATGACCACTGACATCAAGCTTTTCCACCTGAGTGAGATTCTTTAGGGACAGGAGTGAGCTCAGCCAGCAGAAACTGAGATCAGTTGGCCTCCATAAAGGCCCATATCTCTTGTCTTACTTTTTTTTTCTTATGAGGAATTTTCATCCTACTTCTGGAGTAAAATTTTCTTATGATCACTCTTATTACTTTGTTTTTTCCAGTAACGATCATTAAACAAAGTGTCTGATTTAGTGCTTCCTGCAGTTTATCCTATGGCATTGATGCCTTCTGGAGTATAGCTGTAAAGGGCATTGGGGTTGACAGGAGCTGGACCCCAGTGAGTTGGGAAGGAAATGCAGGCCAAAAAGCTGGGATAGAATTGGGAGGCCAGAATGAGATGGGATGGAATATGCATTGTATAATATCAGTGGAATGTTAGAGTCTTATATTTCCCTTTCTCTCCATTGTTCCTTTTCTCTTTTTCCCTTTCATACTAGATCTTGAGCAGGGGAATGTAACTTTGGGCCAGAGACTATCTTGTCTCTGGGGGTATCCCAAAGCCTTGGATTAGTGAGCACTCAATAAATATTCATTGAAAGCCCTGTTGTAGAATTCCACAATAAAATTAGACTTTTCCTAAAAATGTCTTTTGGGTCTTTATTAAAACCACTTGCAATATATAAAAATACATATACATTTACATATACATGCATATGTCATAGATACATATATAGCGTTGTTTTGGTTTTGGATCACATGTGGTACTCGGAGGGATGCTAATGTCTCACTATTTCAGGGACCATGTGCTCCCAGGGGTGGAGTCATGTCATCCTGCAGTCAAAGCAAGTTCTCCATCATATTGAACTATTTCTCTGGCTCCATATGAAAATTCTTCATAAAATAAAAATGATTGCATATTAAAATTATAAGTAGAGAGAAAAACGGCCCGGTTCCTTCACCAAACTTCAAAAGAAAATAATGGCCATTGCTACTTTCCAGGTAGTACTATCTTGGTTGATACCCCTGTGGCATTCTCAGAAAGGAGTAAGAGGCAGATTCCTCTTTCTGCATGAACTGTTGCAACCCAGTACCACACCTGACCAGAAACAGCCCTGTCTGAGATTTAACATTACCATACTTCTGAGCCACCAAATTTGTTTCAGAGTGATAAATTCTAGATTGTACAACTGCAAGTGGCCACAGTATACCTAAATACTTTTAAAGTAGTATCAGTCTAGTAGAATCACAGAATATCTGATGAGAAAGTTACACAGTAATCTACCAAACTCAGTGAGCCTAAACAGTAACACAGAAGGCCCAACTAGCCCCAACAATAATCCAACAAATCCTCAGACAATGATTTTAGGAACACCATGAAGAAATAGAACTATCATTTCAAATTGACCTATTTTGATCTAAGTTTTGATAATTTTATTTGGTTTTGTATTGTAAGAACAATATAAAGTAAATTTGTGTCTGCATGGAGGTCAGCTATGATGGTAGGTCGGACATTGGGGACTCTAGTGATGGGAAGGTCATACTGGTAGTGGAACTGGTGTTGGAATATTCAATGACTAAAATAACTGTATTATTAAGACTTGGTAAATTGCAGTTAAAAATTTAAAAATTGTAAGTATAATTCCATCAAAGTTTTATAATCACTTTCTAATATAGTATATATTTAAACAAAATTCTAAAGTTAAATTTTAGAAAAAAAAATGAAAAGATGGGGACCAGTGCAATAGTATCATGGGATCCTATAAGGTTTCCTGAGCATTTCTAGGAGTGATTTCCTGAGTGCAGAGCCAGGAATAACCCCTGGGCATTGCCAGGTATGGCCCCAGAAAACCAAACAAATACATGATGGAAAGAGTGATCCAGGAAGCAGAGAGATAGAATAGGGCTTAAGGCACTTGCCTTGCAAGCTGCCACCATGGTTCATATACCCAGCACCACATGTGTTTCCCCAAGTATGGCCAAGGTTATTCCAGAGTACAGAACCAAGAATAACCCTTGAGCGCTACTGGAACAAACAGAATTTTAAAAAAAGAAAAGAGACAACATCAAAACCAAGAATAGAGTGAGCATATTGGAAGTTGTTTTCAGGTTAGCCATGTGACAGTGTCTTGGAAGATTGTTCATAGTGATATCAGCATGAGGGCATTTCCAGGAGACAAAGTGCCCCCCTCCACTTCTATTTGTCCTACATGAAGTCTGATATCTTACCTGGGAACTCAAAATAGATGCCCAACACACATTGAACTTTAATGCTCAGTGGGACATTTTCAAGGTAGGTGACAGCAAGGCTGGGGTCCTGTTATGGATTGGCCTGTTTTTCCAGGATGCTCTTTACTGCCCATATCCATCAGACTGTAGACTGCTCCAAAGGGTCTGACACCAGAAACCAAGCTCACATAACTGGAGACCTTGCTGAGGCCAAGGACAGAGTCTTTATGATCTGATGGCAGGCCAGACGCCATTGTTCAAAGTACTATTTCTCAGCAGTGGGAGCCCAAGAGTCAACTGAAGAAGGTCACAGTTGGGAAAAGGGTTCAGAGGTTAGGGAGAGGCAAAGCTCTTCCAGGAAGATATAGAGTTGTGCAGGAACCCAGATGGATTGAATGCTTACCTTCCTCCTGAGGCTTTCTTTCCTTTTCAGGAGAGAGATGCTTTCCTCATGCAAGAACATGGAGAATCCAAATCATGTGCTCTCTTCTCAAAGGACACATTTGTGTCAGGAGTAAAAGGCCAGGCTTCAAGTCTGCAAGGGAGGAACCTAAATGGAATATTCTCATCTTGCTCCCACAAGATCTTGGTTCAGAGTTTCTCATGCAACCACCAAGTTCATTTGGGGTCCCAGTACTCATGAGTGTGAGAAATACCAATGAGTTGGCATGTGTTTGCTCCAGCAATGCCTCCTTGAGGTCCAATCTCTCTTCCATGACAAGATATAGGGTATGTCTGAACCCAAGGCTGCATGGAACACACACTAACCAACACATAGGTGTAATATTAGAGATCTTTAACAAGTGGAATCCTGGCAGCATCAAGACTGATGGTGGTCCAAAGGTTCCTGACAGGCCACTTTGTCAGTTATGGGAATGTCCCCATAGGACCCCAAGGAAAGGCAAGAGCTCAAGTGAGGACACAGTTTAGTAACTGGCATTGAATTATTTTAAGTACAGACACAATTGTTATCTGGGTATTTGCATCCAGAAAGACAGAGTTGAAACTCTTCCTCAATCCATACACACAAATTAAATCAAACTATTTTGATTTAAAAAATTAAAAGTCTTAAAACACAACTCTTATTTTTTTATTTTATTTTTGAGCTACATGTTTCCCCAATATGTTGCATGGGAGATACTCCTGGATTCTATTCAGAAATTATTTCTAGTGGGCTCTGAGGACTGTATGTAGTGCCAGAATTTAATCTAGGTTGATTGCTTATAAGGTAAGTGCCTTATCTACTGAAGTATCTCTCCAGACTTTACCCCCTCCAAAATCTATAAGACTCTTAAAAGGAATAGGTATAAATATTTATGACCTTATTAGACTTACTACCAAAAGCATAAAAAATGAAAAAATAATAGGTGACTTGGCTTACATCAAAATGTGAAACTGTGCTGGAAAATATTTTAAAAAAAAAGCTAACACAATAGAGGAAGTGCATATTGGCAAATTACATATCTGGTAAGAGGATTGCATCTAGAACATAGAACTATCACAACTAAAATAAAATACAAATAACTCACCTTAAATACAGGCAAAATAATTAATCATCCATTTCTCCAAAAGATCTTTATATGACCAACAAGCAAATGATGCTTAACCTTAGTCTTCAGGCAAATGTAAATCAAAATGTAATAAGTTATCTTTACTCATTAGCATACTGTAAAAAGGGTGGGTAATTACAAGGGATAACAAGAAAAAGAGAAAACTGTGACTCATACACACTGTTGATGAGCATGCAAAATCAAGCATTCCTATGGCCATTATTCTAGAAACATTTCTACGGCACAGCAATTCAATTCCTAGATAGATCTCTAAAAGAAACAAATGGTGGCAGACATCCAAAAACATATGTGGCTATTCCTAATGGCATTTCTAAAGAATTAAAAGTGGAAATGGCATGTGTTTACTAACTGATGAATGAAGGAAAAATGGAATAAGCCATAGTAAGTCATCAAGAGAAATTGATGACGTACAGGTTGCATGCTAGGACATGAACCTTGGAAACACGCTAAGCAAGTCACAAATGATGCCATCACGTCTATGTAACCATGAAAGACCAAGAAGAGGCAACCTAGTAGAAATAGAAAGTACATTAGTAATTTCCTAGATAGGCAGAAATGGGAAGTAATGATTAAGAAGTACAGGATTCTTTCTAGAGAGTTGGCAATGTTCTAAAATAAATCATGGTGATCACTGATCAACAGCACCATCTTAAAGCCATTGGTCGATGTGAAATTTGAATAATTGCATTATAGTTCTATAAATAGTCTCAAGAATACCATGGGAGATACTCCATTGGTCAGTACAAATACATGCTACATCACCCCTGAAGCGTTCCAATATTGGTGCACATACATACCACACATAAATATCCAGGAAACACAAGCACTAAAGGAAGATATTGAGAGAAATAGATCAACACAAAGGGTTGTGAACACTTTCTTCCGGGGCTGGTAATGGAGAATGAATTTTCATTGTAGAGTTTTTATTATAAAATTACTAAAAAATACTTATATGTAATTTTATATACTCAAAGAATAAAATACTTCTGTTTCCTTAAATTACTATGTTGAGGAAACCATTTTTATTTGGGAAACTCAGAATTGTTCCTTCCCATAATTATGATAGTGATAGAACCTAAAAGGAACCCTACTTTAAACTTCCAAAGTCTGGCTGTTTTCCCCTCAAAAGGACCCACAGAGGGGTGCTGGATTGATATAGAGCAAGTAAGGTGTTTGTATTGTGCTTAGTAGACCCAGGTTCTTTGCCTATCATAACATATAGTTCCTCTGGCTCTACCAAGAGTAATTCCCGAGTATAGAGCCAGGGTTAGGCCCTGAGAACTGAGAGGTGTGGCCCTAGATCCATACATGAATGAATGAATAAATGAATAAATAAATAGCTTCACATGCAGGTAATTACACCTCTCACACCCACATTAGTAGTCATAAAGATTTCTGGCCACCTACAGAGCAATGGGTTTGTTCTGAGGCCCAGGGAACAAAGAAGCTTTAGTGATAAACACTGAATAGGGCAGAGAACCCATAATGTACATAGTGGGAAATTCTTGAAAAAGCCCATTTTCCAGGCAGATTATGTCTAGTCTTTTACACCAAGGGCCACATCACTGCCAAATATGCTTACTGGTTAAATGCAACTTTGGGGAAGATATGTCTGGCTTCTAGAAAGCACTGTGGCACTCTTGACAACCCATCTCTAGTTCTGGGGCACAAAATCAACGCCAATGACTCTATCCAAGTTACTAGGACTATTTCCCATATACTGGACACTATGAGAGGACCCTACATGCGGCTCTCTTTTAATCTTCAAAGCCCTGGGGTTGGTGGTGTAAATGCAATCACCATGCCCACTGTGCAAGGGGAGAACTCGTTCAGGGGACAGTGTAAAGTTCTGAATCCTGCTCAGCCTGACACCTCAGCCAAACTCTGAATCACTGGTATTTCAGAAGCAGGTGCTGCAAACAAGACTCATAAACCAATATGAGTGGAATGGCCAGCGAGTGTCAAGGCCATGACCCTGAATGACTGGGGAAATGCTTGAGAAGCAACATTGTGGAGCCAAAAAGAAAGAGACTTCTTCAAAGTACAGGGAGAGATGAGAACAGGTAGGACATGGGAAGGTCTGTTTCCCAAGGGAAATGTCTTCCTGCAAGTGTTCAGCAATTCAGAAGGAGCAGAGGATCAGTGAGGAAAAACATGTCTACCAATGCCTTCTTCGGTGCTGGACAGGCTTTCCTGCCCTTGTTCATAGATGTGGGAACACACAGCCAGACACCCCCATATTCTGTTTCCAATAGCAAACAAAAAGTCTAGAGCCCCTAGGAAGGGAATGCCTCCTTCTCTTGTCTTTCTATTCTCTGTGCCCTCCCTGTAGATGAATAAGAAGACACTGAAATCCTTCTATTCAGTTTTGACCTTGACCAGAAGTTCCTCCAATGAGCCACACTAGACAAGAAAGAAGTCCCAGGATTAAACAAGGAGTATGGAGCCAGAGGCTCAAATCTCAGCAGCAGCAACTTTTACAAGACATCTACTTTGGTTTCTTTCTTTTAGCTTTTGGCCTACTTTTAGATTTGTCTTAATTGCAAGCATTGTACAAAGGATTCCCATAAAGCCTTTACCCAGATGCTGCAAACATAAACATTTTACTATATGTTTTGCTCTCTCTAAACTGATAAATGGCTAAAGACATATCCAGCCATATATCTGATACTAGCAGAAATATGTTTGTATTTATCAAATATCTGTATTTATAATATATGCATAGCTATAAAGGCATAAAATATATTTAGGCAAGTACATATATACAATTCTACATAAGCACATCTTCATGCTTCTATGTATATATACATGAGTATATTTATACCTTCAACTCAACATTGTGGAGTTCATTAGATCCTGTGATTTCCATAAATGTAATTCCCTTCTCTGTCAGCAAGAAACCTGGTTCCCATTATGCACAATATATTTGCTTGCTTGTGCAAAATACACAGCATTTCAGAATGTTAACCCATGTTTCTGCAAAAAAAAAAGGGGGGGAACTGGTCATCTGGCTTCAACTTTCAGGTAGTTGGATCTGTCAGATAGTTGGTACCTTTCAGGTACCTGAGACCTTCCCCCAAACTTTTAGTTCCAGAGAGACTGAAGTCAACTCTCTCTAGCCACTCCTATAGTGTGGCTCTGCTTCATGTGAAATCTAGTTTAATTCACTTATGTTTACTTATATAGTTCATTTAATTTTATTTACATTGTTCAATTAATTTATATTACCATTGTAGAGTTTCAGAAATACTGAGTCCTAAAATTTAGAAATCAATTAAGAACTATATTCAGAAACATAACACTTCTCTTTTTTTTAATCTCTTCTTCCTATCATTTCCAATAACTAACCAATTTCCTTAGTTTCCATTTTATCTTTCAATGTATTTTTGTACAAATTGACTAATAAATGTTTCTTTTCTCCCTCCTTTCTTATACAATCTATTAACATCCTAATTAACAATCTGTCCTGAAAATTACTCCTATATAAATTCATTTATATCCTTTTTTTCCACAGCTCCATTCTACTCCAGTGGGTGGATCACCACAAGAAGTCAACCAATCTTATAGTTAACTTGTTTTAGTATATTTATTTATAAGTTTTGGGAGATGTTCGGGTTATATCTGGTGGTTCTCAGGACTTACTCCTGGTTCTGCACTCAAGAATTACTCTTGCTAGTGCTCAGAGAGTCATAATGAATGCCAGGGACTGAACCCAGGTTGATTGTATGCAAGATAAAATTTTGGTAACATGTTTTTTTTTTGGGGGGAGTCACACCCGGCAGTGCTCAGGGGTTACTCCTGGCTCCATGCTCAGAAATTGCTCCTGGCAGGCTGGGGGGACCATATGGGACGCCAGGATTCGAACCAATGACCTTCTGCATGAAAGGCAAATACCTTACCTCCATGCTATCACTCCGGCCCCTGGTACATGTTTTCAAAGTTTATTTATAGTGCCAGGTTTGAACCCAGAGCCTCATGCATACAAGGCATGAGTTTAACCACAGAGCCACATCTCTATCCCCTATCATTTATTCTTTCATTCCTGGTATATTCTACTATCACTGTTATCTCATAATCAAAAATGGCTGCTGATATTACCATTATCATATGTGTATTCCAGGGAGAAGAAGGAAGAGCCATAGAGATCACCTACATCTTTCATCTGTCTTTAGAAATACTGTGATAGTCTCTCCCAACAACTCTAATTGAATCTTACTGTCCAAATTTGATTACATCCCTTAAATGGGAGCTTGATAAAATTGTTTTCTAAAGGTAGTCACACCACCTAATCAGTGATTATGATCCTTTTTGTGAGGAAAAGGGGAAAGAAAGGGTATTGCCAGGCAATGAGCCATCTCTACTACATGTTACAATGAACTTCTCAGCACTTCTGTTGCTACTTAACAACTAGTAAATCTTTTTTACAATGAAACAAAGAAACATTCCCCCACCCCTCACACACCATCACTTTCCCCTAAAGTATTTAGGGAGCAATTTAGGAGAATTTTCGGTGCAGGTCCTTCCAGGGAGACCAGAACTGCCCAGGAGAAAGCATCCTCAGGGGACCATGCTGTTATCTGAGCCCCTAGGCAGGTCAGGTGTTTTCCGGAGATGAGGAAACATGTTGATCTTACAATAAGCTTTGGAGATAAGTTCAGAAGCCAGATGCTACTGCCTTTCAGCAGAGGTGAGTGTCTGTATTCAAAGAGACCAAGAGAAGTAAATGTATCAGGAGACATTAAGAAGTGCCCCAGTTTCGTTAGTCTCTGGGGACCTGATTCTGTGTATGAAGCAACACTAATACAAATTGTATAGTGTCAGGAGGTGTCAGAGTGATCCAAGTTTAGTTTTTCTGGGAGAATTGGGATGTACGGCTGGAGAGGGAAGGTTGGCTGGGAGGAGAATAGGCTGAGCTGTGGTGAATTCTAGGACTGAACAAGGAAAGGGAAACTCCTGTGGTAAGGAGCTGTGTGTTCGGGGTACCCTCCAGTCCACTATGCTATCTCTCCTGCCTCGTGTTCAGTATGTTTTGAGAAGTCAACAGAAGCTCGGCTTGGGCTGGTTATTGAATCAGAAAGTGCTCGTGCCCAAAAATCACCAGGGCAAAGCACATCAATGGCCATTATTTCTCCAGACTGCAGGGTGAGCTCCTTCCAAGCACTCTCTAAGGGAAAGCTGCCATGTACTGAGCACTAACTCTGTTCCAATGCTTCAGAAGTGCAGTTCATAACCTCCTTTCCATTTGACCCCATCCTGGGGCTGGGAACCTTCTCTCTTTACCTCTGACTAAACTGAAGCTCATAGTGACTAAGAGACTGTCCAATGGCCTAGATCCAGGAAATAGCCAAGCAGAGAATGAGTGGGCACCAGAGGCATGAAAGAAGAGGTGGGATGGCTCAAAGGGTTGAAACACATGCCTTGCATGCAGGAAGCCATTAATTGTATCTCCAGTAACACAGGATGCCCTACCTCCCAGCCTGCTGGGTGTGGCTCTATTTCTAGTATCAATATAACAATACCAATCTTGTATCAATACCAGATTTCCACTGGTTGGGGCCCCCCACACACACACCGTAGATCCATACTGCTCTACTCCACAGAAGACCCCATGGTGTCTAATGACAGCCATTGGCACAAGGCAACCATAAGCTTCTTCCCCCTTTCCTTCTTTCTCAACCACAGTTAAACCAAAGTTTATTTTCATTCCCCCAGTCCTATGTTCAAGGAAAACAGAACCTGGCCCAACATTCCATTCTAAATAAGAGGCTGAAGAACTGCTCCATCTAATTAAGATGATTTTGGAGTTTTGAAAGAAGTATCATGCACATGCATGTAAGCACACAGTCACGCACAAAGGCACATACACACAGCCACATATGCCTGCATGCCCACACCTACCCATCCCCTTGGCAGACCCATGGGTTATCCCAGACACTGGTTGCACAGGATGGCTAGGCAGGCACACTGTTGCTTCAGGGGCTGCCCTTTCAGACACAGTTGAAGCACTCTGGGGCCTCTTTTTTTCCTTTCTCTTACTTTTTATTATTTTTTTTGGTCTATCCCCAGGACACCTTTTCTGCTTCCCAAAGAGTGACAGAAAAGCAGAGGTGAGGTGGGTGGTACCAATAACAGAAATCATGGAGGAGAAGGGATGAGTACTGATAACAGGACTGAGAAAACTTTAACTTGATGCTTCAACTTTAGCCCCAACCCCATAATATCTAGAGGCTATAGGTCAGTCTTTGAAAATCCTATCTTCTCAAAGCAATGTCATGTCCAGCTTTGTGAGTGTCACTTAAAAACCCAGGACCCAGATGAACACATTCCCAGTAAGGTTTTGTGAAAGGGCCTTGAGATTTTGGGAACCCCAAAGCCTCTCTTGTCCCACTTCAGTTGTAGATTTGAGTTTGCAAGGCTGCCAAATTAGCCAAAGCTTCCACAGGAGAGTGAGTACAGGTTTGCTCACCAGGTACCTTACTTCACATCATGCACATGACACCAGTGCTCATGCCAGACTCCCTAGCAAGGGAATGCACTTGGTTGTTTTGCTTAACTGAATGCTTCCCACAGAACAAAAACATTTTGGATCACAATATTCTGTCCATAGAGTACCACACAGATGAAGGTCTTTTGGTAAATGCAATTCTGATTTGTAGGAGAGGTTACTCTTTTGAGAGAAGAGGAGAGTTCGACCACATCGAGTGGTACTCAGGACTTATTCCTGGCTCTCTTCTCACTCTGGCTATATGCTCAGGGATAATTCTAAATGGTGCTCATGGGATCATATGTGTTGCAGGGGAATAAGTCAAGATTGACAATTTGCCTGGCAAATGCATCAGTCCTGTACAATATTTTCCCCACAATTCCATATATCACCTCCAGGAAAAGACAACAGTGGCATCCATGTGACATCATACTGGAACAAATGCTGAAGCCAGCAGCTCGGGACAGCATGATCCCTGATATGCCTGGACTCCTACAAGACCTGAAGTTCAGCCTTTTTACCCCATCTCCTCTCAGCCACCTAAAACCCTGCTTCTGCTCCCAAGTGTCACCCCCAGAACTGCTCCCTCCACCACTGCCTATTTCCCTCCATCAGGTCCTTCGATCCTAATTCTATGCGTCTCTTGCTCTCAAAGACTTCCCACTTCCTGCCTCATTTTCTCCATCATTCACTTCTGCTATAGCAGCCAAGGATTTCTTCAGCTACTGTCCAGCTTCTGTTATATTGCTCCAGTGACACCATCATTCTCATCATCACTAAGATGGATGTTATTTGTCCTAATGCTAATATTTTTTTTGTTTGTTTTTTGTTTTTTGGGTCACACCCGGCAGTGCTCAGGGGTTACTCCTGGCTCCATGCTCAGAAATTGCTCCTGGCAGGCACGGGGGACCATATGGGGCACCGGGATTTGAACCGATGACCTTTTAGCATGAAAGGCAAATGCCTTACCTCCATGGCCCAGAATGCTAATATTTGAATTCCCATTTTGAGGGCAAGGGAATAACAACCTGGAATGGATAAGAATAAGAAAAATTGCCAAGACCTCACATTCAGTCAATGGTGAAATTAGCATTAGAAGTTGAACCATAGGGGCTGAAGTGATATCACAGCAGTAGAGCATTTGCCTTGCACACAGCTGATCCTTGATAGTAGTTTGAATCCTGGCATTCCATATGATCCCCGTGACTGCCAGGGGTGACTTCTGAATGCGGAGCCAGGAGTAACCCCTGAGCACTGCCAGGTGTGATCCCCTACCGAAAAAAAAAAAAAGAAGAAGTTGAGCCATGGAGTACAAAACCTGTACATACTTCAACTTGGCACTGACATCTGACATTGACAAGAGCACTGTGTAACTTCTGTGCTCCCACTAAGGTGAAAAATGGCACAATCATGACCACCCTCCAACCTCAGCATGGAATCTTAGCTCCAAAATTATTCTTCCATGCCTGCCCATTCACCAGCTACCCTTATCTGTGGAATCCTCTAGCACCAGTATGGAACCAACAGTCAACTTTGCCAGAACTTGTCTAGTTGTCTTTCTTCTAAGGCCTCAGAGTTGGTTTTCTTTTTCTTTTTTCTGTTCTTCTCATCTCTCTTTCTTTCTTTCTTTCTTTCTTTCTTTCTTTCTTTCTTTCTTTCTTTCTTTCTTTCTTTCTTTCTTTCTTTCTTTCTTTCTTTCTTCCTTCTCCCTTCCTTCCTTCTTTCCTTCTTTCTTTCGTTTTGTTTTTGGGTCACATCCAACAGTACTCAGAGGTTACTCCTGGCTCTGCACTCAGAACTCACTCCTGGCAGGCTCAGGGGTTCATATGGGATGCCAGGAATCAAACTGGGTCCATCTGGGTGGGGTTGGTCACATGCGAGGCAAACACCCTACCACTGTGCTGTTGCTCTGGACCCTCCTTCCCTCATCCTGTCCTTCCTTCCTTCCTTTGTCCTTCCTTCGTCTCTTCCTCTCCCTCCCTCCTTCCTTGTTTCCTTTCCCTTTTCCTTTCTTCTTTGCCTTTCTTTTTCTCTCTCCTTCCTTACCTTCCTTTCCTCTCTTTTCTATTTTTCTTCCCTTTTCTTTACTTTTACTTAGCTTTTCTCTATTTCTTCTTTCTGTTTTTTTCCTGCTTTAGTTCTTTTTTCTTTTATTTTTTTTCCAATTTTATTTTTATTTATTTATTTATTAATCAATTGGTTTTTGGACCACACCCAGTGATGCTCAGGGGTTACTCCTACCTCTGTGTTCAGAAATCGCTTCTGGCAAGCTAGGGGGACCATATGAGATGCCAAGAATTGAACCCGGTCTGTCCCGGGTAGGCCACATGCAAGGCAAATGCCCTGCCTCTGTGCTCTCTCTCTGGTCCCAGTTCTTTTTCTTAATTTTTCTTTTTCTTTATTCCTTCTTTCATTTTCTTTATTTTTAATTCCTCCTTTCATTCTTTTTTCTTCTTTCTTTTCTATTTTACCTCTCACCTTCTCTCCATCTCTTTTTTCTCTCTCATCTATTTAGTATAGATACTTCTATAGAATCTAGGCTTAGCAATTTGGTATATAAGCCTGGCAGTGTTGTGGAGCCACCAGGGATAAACCCATCTGTGCTGAAGGTCTGGGAGCTATGTTGTAACTTCCACTTCTGGGCCTTTCACTCAGGTTACCAAAAGTAGAGCTCAGAGTTTTACCCAGGCTCAGCATGTGCTGTGCCACTCAAATTATCTACCTTACCCATCCTCTGGCCTATTTAAAAGAACTGGAGTTGGGGGCAGGAACAGTGACTCAAAGGTCTGGAGGACATGCTCTGCATGCAGGAGGGTTTAATCTCCCAGGAATGACCTCTAAAGAACAACCCTGAGTGTGGTTTCAAGATAAACAAAATAGATCTGGAGAGATATCAATAACTTTTCTTATGAACATTTCTAACATATACCAAAATAAAAATTCTAATAAATAAAAGCAGAAATATAGTTTGACCAAACCTCTATATAGCCCATATCCCAGTTTCAGTGGTTTTCAAAATTTTGTCAGTGTTGGTTCATTTATTATCTACATTTTTTTGCTGGAGAGTAGGAGGAAATAAAACTTGGGTTCCGGTACCAGATCACATAACACATAATTTCAACAGCATGTAGCCCAAATGTAGAGGAAGTAGCAACAACACTAACAACCCTATAAAGTTGATGTTACTATCAATGATAAATTTAGCATTTGTACAAATATTGGTAAACTATGGCCCATGAGCCAAATATGAACCTCTCTCTGTTTTTGTAAATAATTTTATTGGTACACAGTCACACCCATTTGCTGTCTGAATGTTGTGGCTGTTTGTAAGCTCTTTTTTTTTTCTTTTTTGCTTTTGGGTGACGCTCAGGGGTTACTCCTGGCTATTGGCTCAGAAGTCGCTCCTGGCAGGCACGGGGGACCATATGGGGAACCGGGGGATCGAACCGCGGTCTGTCCTAGGTTAGCGCAGGCACCTTACCTCCAGCGCCACCACCTGGCCCCCTGTTTGTAAGCTCTAACAGCAAAGGCAAGCAACTGTGATGAACAATACAGTTCACCAAGCTAAAATAGTCATTCTTGCCCCTACAGAAAGTTGATTGACTCCAGATACTTAATATCCAGTCCACATTCAACTTCCCTGAATTGAAGAGAATTTTTTTTGCCTGTGGGTAGAAGATCAAACACCCTGTGGAGCTTTGCAGGTCCTTCAATCCCGTACTCCCTCTGGTTTGGCAAGCTGGTTTTTCTTCAACAGTCTCTTCTCAGGACCTTGTTACAAACAGTTGCCCTAGACCCAACTCATCTCACACTTCCCATTCACATCTTTACCCATTGGACACCACCTCTTCTCTCAGTTCTTTCTCAGTTAGCTGAGTTCTACTTCTGTTAAGGGTTCCCCTCTGAGCCCTATTGAGGAATAGTGCATCACTGACCTCAGGATATAATAACATTAATAACTGTGCCTTCTTCCATTGTAGGTTGTCTGGCCATCATGAGTCTTTTCTATTGTCTCTGAATCCCTGTTCCTCAGGATGGTACCCAACACACACACACACACACACACACACACACACACACACACACACACATTTCCATCCTGAAATAATTGCTTCACTGCACTTAAAAAAATGAGTTTTGTTTCATCCCTGGCACTACATGGTCCCCTGAGTATCTCAGGGAATGAGCCATCAACACCAAGCCAGGAATATATCCCCCATCTGTAAATATTACTTAAGATGTTTTAAGTAAATAAAATAATTTTTTTAATTTCAAAAGCAATGTAAATATGTTTCAAGTCTTTCAATAATGCTAAAAAGGCATAACAACAAAATGGCTTCGTTCCAATTCTGAAATCGCTGATAATAGTATATTTTTTTCACATCTTGAATGTGCCTGTACATTATATGTGTGGACACATAACAGACTTATAGGCATATGTCTGACTACATTCCCCCATATGACTGCATATGTCAGGAGATGGTTCTGGGCACAAGCTATTGAAACTTTATACAATGCAGGCAACACCTTTCCAGCTTGGGGTTTTGGGAAGCCCCATGTGCGAAGCCTGCTCTCTTACTTGGGTGGCTAGGGGTGTTGATGGCTCCTAGCTGCCCTCTCTTCGACCCTCGGCCTCCAGGCCGTCTGGGGTGGAAACCGCGCGGGGGCATATATTAAGAATATTCCCAATCCTTATGTTGTTGTTTGTGCATCCAGAATGTCTATTAGAATTCTGCCCTTTCCCACCCCCCTATAAAGCTTATTTTTTTATTCTTTATTCTTATCCTCTCAATCGCACTGACCCACCTAACTCTGTTTAACTTCACTCCTTAGCCATCCTAATCACAGACCAATACTATTCATTATGTTTAACAACCCCGAACTATTTCAAAAGACATACTATGGACAAGTATTTCTTTCAAATATTCTATGTGTTTTTTCTTTGA
>PVKC010009024.1:0-27362 GCA_004027635.1 Crocidura indochinensis
CCAAAGTAACATTTCTTAAAATTTGGTCATCAGTTTTCCAATCTCCTTGAAGCTTGGCCCTGGCCATTATGAATAATTCACTTAATATTTCTTGGTACAACTAAACAGTAACGAAATTATAGGTAAAATATACATAAAATTGTAAACATTGTCATATTCTTGGGCCAGAGAAATAGCACAGCAGTAGGGCGTTTGCCTTGCATGTGGCTGATCCAGGATAAGCTTTGGTTCGATCCCTGGCATTCTGTTTGTTCCCCTATGCCAGGAGCAATTTCTGAGTGAATAGCCAGAGGTGGCCCCTGAGTGTCACTGGGTGTGATCCAAAAACCAAACAAATAATTGTAATATCTTGCAATGGTTTCTTGTCTGAAGTTCTGCTAAACTGTATGTTGCCAGAGGAGTGTTCTGATGTTGATTATTTTTTGTTGTTGAGCTTATGTGGCTTCAATGAATTTTACATCTAATTTGGTGTACTCCTCTGGGAAATAAGTATTAAAATTATGAGGGCATCACACAGCTGCACAAGCGGCAGTGCCATCCACAAATTTGAACATCTGCAGAGCTGGGCTGTTCAGCTCATCTGGCAATAGCAGTGATTCACAGAGGTCCTCAGAACGGCCCCAATGCGATCAGCTGTGAGAGCAGAGTGTCCAGGTTTATCCTGCTAGTTGGGCCTCTCTTTTGAGAGTTAGATGAGTCTCTTGCACAGACATGAAAGTGATCTCTGGGTCATGGGCATGGCTGCCAGGCAGGCATAGATAGGTAGGTAGCCCAGAGATTCCCAGAGATGAGATAGTATAATGTGATACCCATCGATGAAATAGTAAGGTCCCCAGAGATGAGATAGCATGATTTGTATGTTAAAATATTGAAGGTTCTAGAATCTTCCAATCATGAGGATAACTGAATTAGGAGTTATTATTGTTGTTGTTGTTGTTGTATTGGTAGGAGTTGTTATTGCACACACAAGTCTATAGTGAAAAAAACTACTGAAATGTCTGGATTATAAATTTACCTCTATAGTTTTTTTCAATTCTTGCAAAAATAACCTGTTATATATTGTTTTGTACTTTGGAAGCAATGCTTAATTATGTCCTTGGTTTTATTTTATGGGGATAGTTAAATAAGGTATTTTTACTTTATGACTGAAATATCTAATAATTTACTTATATCTACTTGGCATTTGGCTACCCATAGCCCTCTTAAAATATCATTGCACTTAATATTTTTCGATACTATACACAACAGCTCACCCCATACCAGTTAGCAGAATACTTTAAAAAGAGTTTCTCTATTTAAAGAACTCGTATCAGAATGTCTTCTCTGCTGTTGATTCAAATAACTTGTATTCCTGTGGTTGTTTCAGGACTTGTGTGCACAGGTCTCCATTTCATTCCTGAATGATTGCTGACCACTCTGGGAAAGTAAATGGCCACCAAGTTTACTCATTCATATTCAAGTCCAATAGAATCAATATAGAGAGTGATGAATGGATATGAATTTCCATGGAAACTATCAGTTCACTGATATGGTGATAGTTGGCTTCTAATCTTCCAATAACAGAGTATTTCCTGGCTCTGACTGACATTTCTGGGAACTACATTCTGCCACTTGGGTCCACGTGTAGTACTATCTTTATGGAGTTCTTACTCCTTCCTCTTATGAGACAAGAGAGTTCAAACAATGCCCTGTTGTTTGAGAAATCTCACAGCTTCTGAATACCATGTTTTCTCTCTGATGGGCCTTACTGGCTATAAAGATCAGTGGCATTAGTGTGGCCTCCAACTTCATAGCTCAAAATAGAGAGTTTATTTTACTAATCTTCTTAATTTTAAAAGATAAGAATAGTCTTGCAAAGGGCCCTTTTTCTGGATCCCAATCCCTAGACAACTAGAGCAGAACAAAGTGTCTTTAATTCCATAATATGCAGGTTTTGACAAGGAGAAAGAAATGGACTAGAATCACAGTAGGGAATTTAGTGTGCCTGTATATAATATAGTGAGAGTGTCTGTAAAATAAAGCTAACTATATGGCATAATAATGATCATATATACTGCTACTTGTAAAATGTTTCTTTGGTAGCATGTATTCTGGGTGATTCTTGGCATTGCGGAGAAAGACTGAACTCCTTAAATGTTTGTTTTAAGTCATGCAACCTTGAAAAAATAACATATTTTCTTTTTAGTTTTTGTTTCTTTACTTTTAAGAGGGCAAAGAAATGAGTGCTGTGGACATTCATGGGTTTGAGTGTGCCTAGACATGGAGCACATCCAGCCCCAATGCCATGATGAAATTGTTTGGATTCTAACTCTGACTTAACAACTTTGAAAATATAAGATCTAAATTGTAACTGCCAACTGTAATGTTTATACCAAAGAACCAGTCTTGTGGTGGGAGGGATGATAGAGTATGGGAATACTGGTGGTGTAATTGTTACTAAAATATGATATGCTTAAAACTCAACTATCAATAAATTTATAAATCATGGTTATTTATTTAATCTTTAATAATATCTTTATTTAATCACCATGATTACAAACATGGTTGTAGTTGCATTCCACTTATAAAAAAAGAACACCTCCCCCTTCACCAATGCAGCATTCCCACCATCAATGCCCCTTATTTCCATCTCGCCCACCCTTGCCTATATATGAGAGAGGCACTCTACTCTCACTCATGATTCTTTAAAAGAAATATTGAAAGAGAAAGAAATCACTTGGCTTCTATGACTTGTATTCTAGATAGCCACACATAGGCCATTCTGTTGTCCTAAAATTTCTTTGGGATGAAGTGAAAGTGAGAAACAAATGCTTTTCTGGACCCGATTACTTTGAACACGCCATTAAATGAGTTTCTTCCCTCCATAATTTTGTGGTCCCATTTATATTCACATATTATTTACTCATTAACCTTCAGTCCCCAAATCAAACCTCTTTCTT
The DNA here is from genome assembly GCA_004027635.1 of Crocidura indochinensis. Classification (NCBI taxonomy): domain Eukaryota; kingdom Metazoa; phylum Chordata; class Mammalia; order Eulipotyphla; family Soricidae; genus Crocidura; species Crocidura indochinensis. The sequence goes on from PVKC010009024.1 coordinate 2,940, forward strand.
TGTCTTCTCCCTGGCAAATTAGAGAGAGAGGGTATTTGAGTAAACGTGGAGATGCTCAGGGATATTTATAAATTTCTGCTCAGAAATTGCACCTGGCAGGACTCAGGGGACTATATGGGGTTTAAGGCAAGTAATAATTCTGTTTCTCTGTCACCTCTTGTTACCTCTGTACCTTTGACAAATTCTTATTTACTCTAGTGCAATAATCTCCAGAATTTTTTTCTCTTTTCCTGAATGTGTTCCAAGACCCAACAAATAATCTTGCCCAACCTTGCTCTCAATAAACAAAGTACATTTTACAGAATTCTACTTTGACACTCTATTTTTCTATGTCTATAATGAAAGGAAACAATGAGATTTTTGTTCCCATGGTCATACCCCTACATGCAAAGTTAAAGTTGATGGTTCAGTTTGATTTTAAAACTTATCTTCTTGAGCCTTACTTCTCACCTGAAAGAATCCTACTTAAGAATTGAATGAATATTAAGTAGAGTGACTATGAAGAAAACTGGGTATTTAGTTGGAATATGTCATTAAGTTAAATAAAAATGGATAACATTAAAGCAGAAGGGATAAAGATCAAATATTGGTCCCTAAAACTCTGAGGATCAGAATTGGGAATGATCACTCTGGACAAGAATTCAGTGTTAAAAGGAGATATAAAGATAGGCTAATACCTATCAGTAATAATACTAAAAATGACAGTGTCTAAAAGTGGAGGGGAGAAAGGGAGACAGAGAGAAGAAGAAGAAGAAGAAGAAGAAGAAGAAGAAGAAGAAGAAGAAGAAGAAGAAGAAGAAGAAGAAGAAGAAGAAGAAGAATGAGAAAGAGGAGAAATGGGGATGAGAAATAAGAATAAAGGAAGGAAGGAAAGGAAAAAAGCAAAAGAGAAAGAGCAAAAGGAAAGAAAAAGAAAGAAGATGAGAGGAGAGAAAGAAGAAAGAGAAAGAAAGAAAGAAAGAAAAAGAAAGAAGAGAAGAGAAAGTGGGAAGGAAAGAAAGAAAGAAAGAAAGAAAGAAAGAAAGAAAGAAAGAAAGAAAAAAAGAAAGAAAGAAAGAGAAAGAAAAGAAGAAAAAAATGTTCTGTTCCAGACAGGTGGAGGGGTGGAGGGAAACTAGGAACACTGGTGGTGAGAAATGTGCACTCTTAAAGGGTGATATAAGTTGTATGACTGAAAACCAATCACGAACAACTTTGGATCTGTGAAAAACAACAGCTGTTTTATTAAAAACATTGCAACCACATTGTTTACATAAAGTAATTAAAATAAACAGGCAAGAGAAAGGAATTAAATTTGGAAAAGTGGAAGTCAAACTATTTCTAATTACTGGTGGCATGATAATATATATCGAAGACCCTAAAGAGTTTACAGAAAAACTTCTAGAAACAATAAACCAATGCATGTAAGTGTCCAACTACTACAAAGTTAATGCAATACAAAATTGCATTTCTTTATAGAAGTAATTATTCAGAGGATAAAGAGGTCAAAGTATCTATCCCTATTAAATAGTGTCTAAAACTATCCTGTACAGAGGAATCAAGCTAACAAGAGAAGTGAGAGACCTATACCATGAAAACTTCAAAATGTAAGAAAGAAACTGAAGACCAATGTAAATAAAAATACATTTCATGCTCATGGATCAGAAGAATCAATGTTATCAAAATGACCATCTTACTTAAACTACTATATAGATTCAATGTAGTTCCTGTTCAAATTCAGACAATATTCTTCAATGACTTAGAATGATCAATGATTAAGTTTGTGTGGAATCATAAAAAACCTAGGATACCCAACCCTATATTTGAAACACAAAACTTGGAAGCCTCTCATTACCTGATTTGAAGCTCTTCTGAATGCAATAGTGATCAAAATATTCTGGTATTGAAGCAAAGACAGACTTTCAGACCAATGGGTCAGAAGTGAAGATCCAGTGACAAATCACCAAGCATATGGTCAATTAATCTTTGACATGAAAGCCAAAAACTTGAAATGGAATAAAGACAGTCTGTTTAACATTGTGTTGGCACAATTAAAGAATCACATGTAAGAAATTAAAGATCGAGTTATATCTCACACCTTACACAAAAATCAATTCCAAGTGTATTAAAAATCTTGAGAAGAGATCTGAATCCATAAAGTTCACAGAGGAAAACATAGGCAGAATACTCCAAGACTTAGAACACAAAGAAATTTTCAATGATAAGATACCAAATGACAAGGATTATAGAACTAAATCTGAATAAAGGAGACTAAATCAAGCTAAAAAGGTTCTGTATGGCAAAGAAACATGGGCTAAACTTAAAAGTCAGTGAATGAGTGGGAGCAAAACATTTTTCAATAAGCATAGCAGATACAAAGTTGATATCTAGAATATACAAAGTGCTCACAAAGGTTAACCCCATGAAACCTAAAAAAAATTCCAAAAGATTGGGGAGAGGAAATGAACAGACAGTTCTTTGAAGAAGACCAGCAGGTGACCAACAGACCTATTTAAAAATACACATCATCACTATCATTTGTAAAATCCAAATGAGGACAACAATCTTATACCAGTGAGGATGGCACAAATCAAAATATTGGGGAACAATTGTGTTATTGAGGATGCGGCGAGAATGGTACATTCTTCGTTTGCTGGTGGGAATGCTGCCTGCTCTAACTCTTATAAAAAAAAAGTATGGAGTGTTCTCAGTAAAACTCAAAGTTGAGTTGTTATATGGACAAACAATGCTACTTTTTGGTATATATCTCCAGGACAGAAAAACACTGATCCAAAGTACTGTATGTACACTGCTTTTCATTGCAGCACTCAGCACAATAGCAAGAGTTGGAGCCTGCTTAGATGTCCAACAATAAATGAGTAGCTCATGAAGATGTGATGCTTACATACAATGGTATATTATATAGCTGTAAGAAATGATGTAATCATGCAATTTGCAGCAACATGGATGGAACTGGAAGATGTTATGTTAAATGAAGTAAGCTAGAACAAGAAGGGTAAACACAGAATAATATGGCATATGTGTTATTTATAATAACGCATGAATAAATGCAATGGTTTAAATATGGTGTTGAGAATAATCAAGGCCCCAAAGTATAGAGATGGAAAAATATTGAGTGGAGAAGGAGAAACCCAACATGAATGAATGAGGTACAGGGTCAAGAGGTCTCAGGTGCTTTGATGGTGTTAAGAAAGCACCAGAGTATGTAAGAAAACACTATATAGCTAAGCCATAGTCATCAATAATGAAATCATGAGATCCACCCTTTTACAAACAAAAAAAATTTTAAAAGGCCCATATTAATGGCAATCTGAGGGTGGTGGCATGGACTCTGAGAACATTAGTGGAGGGAGGTCTTCACTGGTGGTGAGAAAATGCCCTGAAACACTATATTTTTGAAACCCAACTATGAGGAACATTGTAAATCGCAATGGTTTCAATAAAACATTAAGAGCAAATTAAAAAAAAAATCTGCCCCTAACCCAGGCGCTCATATTCCCAAACTCTCTTAAAAGTATAAAATCCTACACTTACTAATACAAGTGCTACATACATGCATTCTTGGGGTTTTAAGCCTCGAGCTTTGACTTTCCTGCTGACTTGGTCTTTCTCACCTTGTGTCTTTCCACACAGCTCAGCACCTGTGTGTTGGGAGATTAGCGCCCTTACCCAGGTAGAGAGCGGATGTGATATGCCAGTGATTTCTGAAGGTTTATTTTAGAAACATAAACACGGTTTCCTAATGACAAGCTGCATGAAGGGAGTTGCATCTCATTGGAAATGCTGGCAGATCACCCTCTGCTGATCTGTTTTGTCATTTTGTTGTCTGTTGAGGAGACAACAAAATGTTGCTGAGCAGCTGGTGGCAGAATTGTTTTATGTACAAAATGTGGGAGAAAATTCTGGCCCAGCATTATAATTGCCTGATTGGATGGGGGCAGGAGAATGAGTTTCTGCATTTATTAAAATGCATATTTTTTCCAGGTTGAGCAAAGCTCTAAACAGAATCATTGTGTAGCACTCTTGGTGCATTTCAGATAGAATTCTGTTGGGAAAAAAATAAGGCTGCTGCTATGTATGAAATTTTTGGAAAGTCAGAGTTAGCCTGGAGTCTAGGATAGTAGTGATGTGATATATTCGTTTATATGCAAGGAATGAGAACTCCTTAGAGAAGCTGGCCAAGATTGTTGATATGTTGATAGCACAGCAGTTATATGAAAGCTCCGGTGATAATACTCAAGAACAAAACTTGGTAAATTAGGTGGATCAAACCCAGTATGCTAGACACATAGCAAGTTTCAATTCCTAGAGTATCTAGTGGTATCAACTAATTATGTAATAGTAATTTGGAGCAACTAAATAACTATCTAGAATGCATATTTTGCTTAAATTTCTTGAATCACATGTTTACTCATTTTTTAGGGAGGTTAACTTATTTTAGCCCAAAAATAAAAATAGGGAGTGGGAGAGTGAGGATAAAATATTAAAAAGAGAAAACTTGGGTATTTCTAGAGGAGAGTTTTGTGAAGCAAAAGAAAGGATTATGCATTGAAAAGTTGATGTATGAGTGACCCCAGAATGTGACTGAGTAAATAATGGGCTTTTTAAGATTTCTTTATGCCTGTTGTCCAAATTTCTATGACAGTTTTACTTCTTTTATGTTTGTTTTTGTTTTGTTTTTGTTTTTATGTTTTTTGAGTCACACCCAGTGACACTCAGGGGTTACTCCTGGCTATGCGCTCAGAAATCTCTCCTGGCTTGGGGAACCATATGGAATGACAGGGGACCGAACTGTGGTCAGTCTTAGGTCAGCCACATGCAAGGCAATCACCCTACTGCTACATCACCACTCTGGGCCTTAACAGTTTTACTTCTGTATTAAATACATATTTTAATGAAATGTTCTCTAAACAAATATAGACAGTACATAGACATAGAATATTTGCTTAAAAATAAACTTGAGAAACTATTAAATATTACTAATTAAAAATATTCATACTGGGGCCATAGCAATATCATAGCAGGCCAGGTATTTGCCTTGTAAGGGACTGACCTGGGTTTGATCCCTGGCACATCAGAAGGTCCTTGAACACTGCCAAAAATGACCTCTGAACTCAGAGCCAGGGGTTACTCTGAGCACTGGTCCAAACACACACACACACACACACACACACACACACACACACACACACACAGTAAACCCAAGAAAGCAAACAGGAAACATTCATGGTATGTAGTATCTGGAAGTTCAACTAAAGCTTACAAAAAAACCACGAGCAATATTATATCTATCCTCAAATCAATTTCCAAGTTTGTCCAAGATCTCACACCACTTGAAATAAATAGGAACAGAGTGTGTTTCTTTCCAAGATATATTTAAAAGAACTACAATAACTCTAATCATATTCAAAGAAAAAAGTGTTTGGAATTAGACCAAAAGACTGGAAAACAAAGCATAGTTAAAATGTTTATTGCAGAGAGACATGTCTGCATGCTATTATTACAGATTTTCTTCGCCATCTATCTATGAGAGTAGATAAAATTAGTCTTTTCTTGCTGAATTGGAATCAGATTTTCTAATATGATGTAAGTAAAGGAAATCCTTCTGGAGGATAAGTAGACAATGTCATAAGAAACAAAGGGAAATAAGATGTTATTGGAGGACTGAAGAAGACACGCACCCAGAGAGAATAATTAGCTTGGATAATGAGTAGGGAGTCACATCAAAATAAAGACAAGGTCAAAGACAAAGTTTATAGTCCATGTGATAAGAAAAAGTCCACTGGCCAAAGAAAGTTGAGAATCTGTTTTTTTCTTTCTTTTCTTTTTTATTTTTTTTTTTTGTGGTTTTTGGGTCACACCCGGTAGTGCTCAGGGGTTACTCCTGGCTCCATGCTCAGAAATTGCTCCTGGCAGGCACGGGGGACCATATGGGGCACAGGGATTCGAACCGATGACCTTTTGCATGAAAGGCAAACGCCTTACTTCCATGCTATCTCCCAATGATAACTTAAGTAAAGCATAGGCACAGATTTTTAGAAACACAAAAAAATGGTTATCCAGTAAAAAAATGGGACTAAAAACTCCAGTGTTCCTCATATGACAGTTATTCATTCTAATCTTTAAATTCCTTATCCACAAGCCCCTTCATATGGATATGGAAATTAGAGGTACTGCCTTTATAAATTAACGAGGCCACCTAATGAATATTCATTATTATTATTAACTATATAATGATTTCTTTTTTTATATCTTTCATTCATTCACTTACGAATATTCATTGAGTCTCTACACAAGGTGAAGAACTCCTCTGGTCATAGAGGATTACAGAATAAATGAAAGAGCCAGAATCCTACCTTTAGGAAATGTGCTGTCCAAGAGGTTGATAGGTACTAATGTTTTATTATCTCCCTCTTGGAAGATAGATAGTAAAACACATAATGGCAGTGATGTGTGTTCTGAGAAAAATGAAAAGGAGGAAATGGAAAAATCTCAGAAGTGCAGTAATCAGCACACTTTCAATTTGTATTGAACTAGAAATAAAATGACAATATGGCAGATGAACAGTTGCCTTAAGTATCAACGATTTCTCAGCTAGCTACAGTCAAAACAGAAATGACTCATAACCAGTCAACTTCAGAGAACTTGCAAAATTTTAAATTTTAGAAAAAATGTGCTTATGTATAAAAAACTTGTTATATAGCTTGTTATAGATGTTCAAATAATTATAGTAAACTGAAAAATAATAATAGAAAAGAACACATTTTCCTACTACTGGCTCTATGATAGCCATTAAGACATTGTACATTGGGTTCACCAGTAGTTTTAAAGTTTTTATATGTATCTGCACACATATTTATTTCCTTGTTGATAAGAAAAGAGGGGGATTTACCAAAAGTCTAAAATATGTGTAAAGATTTACACAAAACATACATCACACAAATAAAACACAAGCAGAGATGTGTAAATACAGGGAACCCATGAATACTACCAGTTTGAACTGAGCAAATTTACTTAATGTAGTTTTTGCTCAATACATATAATTGATTGGATCTTCATAAACTTTAGTTTTGCATTCTAAGAGTCAACCAAGCACATTTGTCAATTGGTAGAATCCGAGGATTAAGAAACCATGGACATAGGGATCAGCTGCTTAGATCAAATATCTTGACACATTTGATAAAAGCAAGGTACCAAAAACCATTCCCAGAGATAACAAGTGGCAGCTGTAGTTAGATTTGGGGGAATTCAACACAAGGATTTTAAAGACTGGGCAAGGAAGTTTGGATATCTAATTATAGCTGTTCAATAGTCAGTTTTATATCTGAGTATTTATTTATATACACACATATAACACTTAAATGTATATAGATATACACTCCATATGACTACATATATATGTAGTTAGTTGTGTATTGCTTAAAGATGCTTTAATGATAAACTGTATTTATGAATTGTATGTCTAAGTAGATTATATCTGTGTATCTAATGTTTTTCTAATTATGGCCCCCTTCTACCCTCTTTTCCATTCTGTGATCCATTTCCAGTCCTATTACTTGATTCTCTAATCTTGTGCCACCACCCCCAAATTGCAACATTTTACCTGTGACACTCTTGGAATAAGTTGAAATATACAGTTGAGAAACACTGTTTTATTCCATATACACAGTAAGGCCATTCTATCTTATGTCTTTCAGTGTGTAGCCCTATTGGTAAGTGATGTTTAACACATGTGATAAAGCCCTAATCCCAGAACTTCTCTATGAAAATAAGACATCTAAGAAAATCTTCATTGTTAAATGAGTTTATTTTCTAAGGTGAGATCTTGATAAGTGAGAGCCTCAATAAGAAGAGACTCTACATAACTCCATCTATTGTTTTGGGGACACAACAGGAGGTAATTAGGGGTAATTCCTGGCTCTGTCTTCAGTAGTGATTCCTGGTTGTTCCCAGAGGACTATATAAAATGACATGGGATTGAACTCTGGTTGGCCACATGCAAGGCAAACATTTTTCCAGTGTATCACTCCAACCCCCATAATTTTGTATTTTAACACACTCACATACCTAAGAGAACATGAGCCCATAAAATAAAAAAGACAGTAGAGAAACGATCTTTAACCAGAAAGAATCCATATTGATCTTGCAATTTCCAACTTTCACATTTGTCATAAATTGCTACTGTTAAAATCCCCCAGGCAGTGGTCTTTTGTTATGGCAGTATGAGTTGGTAAAGACATGATGTCTATCATGAGGGAATATTTGGGCAGAAGGGAGAGGAAAAGAATCCAATATGGAAACCACAGTAGCAGAAAACCATTAATGGACAGCTCTGGGACAAAGGGATTGAAGAAGAGAAATAAAGCAAGGAACAGACTTCTTAATGGTGTCCACAGAAGATAATTATACAGAGGAATCAGTACACTCATGAGAGAGATAAAATGATATTATAGACTTAAAACAAAAGTTTTACAGCTCTTTAATTTATTAAAACCTATTTGTCATGCTTTCTTAGTATCTGTAAGAAGGGAAGGTAACGCTGTTTTTCTCTATTGTCCTTTCTTCCTTCCCACTTTCTATTGAAGGAAGTGACTCCATTTGCTGGTCTTTGAGGTAGGAAAACATTTTATACATTCTCATACACTAGCCACTGAGAATACTAGTAAGCATGAAAGGATATTGGGAAATGTGTCATATTTTTGAGGGACACACTTTCAAAATCTTCATTTACTCTTTATACTTGTAAGCTATTCTAAGAGAGGAACATGAAGAGGAAGTGGAAGATGAATTAATAGTTCATAGTTTCCAGAAAAAAAGCTTGGAACAAGGCTAGTGTGCTAAAATGTTATTTTGGAGGCATAAGGACAAAGTGACCCATACATTTAGGGCCAGAGCTATATCATAGCAGATAGGGTGTTTACCTTGCTGACTCACACCTGCCAGAAATGAATTCTGCATGCAAAGACAAGAGTACCCCCTGAACACAACCAGGTATGGCCCCCCAAAAAACAAAAACAAAAACAAAAGTGCCCAAAGTGAAAGAAAGTAAATGAAGAATAAGGAAGCTGGAAGAAGATGGGGGAAAACTCTGGGTAGTCTCATTACAGGATAAGGTTTTTCTAGTATTCGTAACAAAGTACCCTTTTTTTTTGACAGGCATGAGATAATCTTTGAGTTTCAGACATGCAGGGAAATTGGAAATCATACAGATATGATTTCAACAGTCTCCTTCTGCTTCCTGACAATACCAGAAAAGCCTACCTAGGTCTCTGAGAATTCAGTCTTGACTCCAATTGTCATTTGTTTAATAGGTGATGTAATTGAGAAACTTTCAGGAAGCCAGACAGTATTCTTCCCCAAGACAGGTGTTTGACTTGAAGCCGGACACATTTTGATTACACACACTTTTGACTATTTTCTTCAGTGGGAGCACTGTCAAGCATCTTCCTAATGTTATTGCTAGAGTTGTGGTCCTTGGTTGAAAACAATAATGATTTTTTTAAGACAGTTATGTGGGGGGCTGATTTCCTGGGGGTTTCTGCCTGCTGTTCTCAGTAGTCAGCATGTTCGTGTTCATGCCACCCATGGAAAGGCCTGAGCCGCTGCAGAGACATTGTACAAGAAACAGATGTAGTCACAGGGAAAGGTGCATAGAGGCCAGGGAGTTGAGAAGCCTCTTGGATCAATGTGAACCAACCATGTTCTAGCTTCTGTCTGAGCTGCTTTCCCAGATATTTTTGTTAGCCAGAGTTAACAGAACACATGTAATTCACCTGAGGGTCAGGATAGATGTACTTAAAGGTACTTATGTTAATTAAAACTAGGTGGGTCCCTAATTAAGCCTTGAGGATTTTCTAATCAAAAGAGTGTGTGAAGAAGAAAGTGAAGTGATCTAGAAATCAAATACAGGTGTCTAAATAGGTATATTCAAAATAATATATAATGGAATGAAAGAAATGATGGACATGTGGATGTTATTTTTAAAAGACTTTGCCATGTATATAATCTCTCTTTTGCATAATTTCTATTGGCTTTTATCAATTCTACTGGGATAGTCCAAAAAGAAACTCAGATTGCCTGCAAGTCACATCTTGAATCACTAAGCATTACATCTCAGGCATCTTAGTTTGTATGTATGCTTTCAAAAGTCTATGTAAAGGAGAAACACATCGTCTAGTGAAGACATAGTCTACTGAGGAATATTTGGGTTGAATCCACACTAAAATCAGGGACACACACTACCTAGAATGTTTAGGGGGGGACGAAAAGTTGAGGAGGAGACAGCAGTTATGATCATTTCTGTCACAGGTTATTTTTTCAACAATAACAACAAAAAAAATAAAGGCATATGGAGATTGTTAATCAAACATAACCAGAGATTGTTAATCAAACACAACCTCCCCAAAAGACATAAATCCCATAAAGACAGTGGAATTGTCTGTTTGATATCACTCATATTCCAGCCATCAGCATGTCCTTGGTCACTTTTAGTCACTGACATGTTATATGGGATTTGAAAACCCAAGACTTTTTATATTTATTTTCATTGTAATTTAAGATGAAATCAATTCTCCATTGACAGATGGTCAGCCTCAAGACAGAGAAAAAGAAAAGTATGTTACAAGGTCAAATTTGCGAGATTTATCAAGCATTCCCAGTGAATGTATATTTTTTCTCACTATCTCTAACTTATATATCATGATTCAAGAATGATAAAAACTTGTGATGGTAAAAATATATGTTTTGAGTCTAGGAATGAAAATCACGATTCACGGATGCTGAGTATTTGAACTTTGAAATCATTGAATTCTTATTTCATATCTCTGGAGATAGGAGAGATAGGTTAGAGGGCATAAAATATTTATTAAATAAAAATCCCTCAAAGCATAAGATATTATAATTATGTGCCGAATGTTATTTGATACATGATCATTTTATTCCACATAAATTTTCTGATTTTCACATATTTTTAGAAAGGGGGTTGGTGGGTAAGTCAGATACTTTGTAATTTGAACAAAATCGCATTATTAAAATGTTACCTTTCTCTGATTCTAATTATGATGGTCTGTGGAACTCTGATATTCATGGTGTTAACCAGTCTTTTATCCAAAGCCAAACAAGGAGATGTTTATATAGTAATATATAGAAGCTATTTGTTAATCTGTCTTTTTCTTTAATTATTTCTCACACTGTCTTCCCCTCCCTTTCCATGTCTAACTTTTTTTCCTATCCCATTACCTCTCTTGCCTTCCTTTTTCCTTTTAACCTTGCTCTTGTTCTATCTTTTGTACTTGGATTTAGTTGATTGTAAAGTTTTATGAGTTTCTTTTCACATAAACAGACAGTGGAAAATATTCTTTTTCCATCTGAGAATACAGAAGAAGAAAATATTTTAAATTGGTGCCAACACTCACTCTCTGTTTTGCTCTGCACATATCAGCTCTCAACATGTAAGGTAGATCAAAGAAGTCCTGTCAATTCCAAATAGGGTTGATCTAATGGAACACAATAACTATTTCTTAGACATCAAATAACCTGTCTTTCTTTTGTTTTTGTTTTATTGACTTGAAAAGCTCAGCCAGCAATGTAACACATTTCTTTCTCTGAAAGTCTTAAGAAACTTTAATAAATAAATTAATATAAGTATGAGAACAAAGGTATTAGATTTACAGTGAAGTGGGCCTTTTTGCTTTGGTTTTGTTTGTTAGCTGTTTGTTGCTTTGGAGTCTTCCTAAACTTACTGGAAGAATAGCCTGAGGAAAGTGCTGAAATCAGTCTTAAACATTTCATTTCTATATTCCAATCACTAATGTCAGAATATGTTTGGAATGGCTCCCACAACCCATTGAGTCAGCAACCAAAAAAGTTCCAACTCCTCTCTCCCTTTTTTTTGTCAATTTTCCATGGGACTTTCTCTTACTATTTATCTGCCCAATCCAACTCTCTCCACAGGAACTAATACACCATTATTCTTAAATGGTCTGGTTTGATGTCATCACAGCAGTGAAGTCATTATAATTCTCCAGGGCAATGTTTTTTTTTTCTTTCCTGGACTAATAATGCTCCATTACCATCTTTCAAAGCCAGAGGGAAATCTGTTCTTGGAGAGTGAAGAGAAGTCGCTAAAAAGTGAGTAGGAGAATAAAAATATGTCCCACTGGCTTTATGTAATCCTTTGCTGACATGCAATTTCTCAATTAGACAGCCCTGGCTTCCCAATTGACTGCTGGCCAAGGGCGGTAGTGTCCATCAAGCTGGGGAAAGGCTTGTTTCCTCCTGCTAGTGCTGCCTGTCAGCTAATACAGAGAAATGGCTCTGCATTCTTGCAACCCAGATCAACCCTTTCCCCCAATGAATAAACTGAGAATAGCAAACAGTTGCAACAAATAGCCTGAATGTTTATGTAATATATTATCTGATGCCAAATATTAGAGGAAAATTTGCTCCAATTTTAAACATTGATACATTTCACACACTAATATATCATTTCTTCCTTACAAGGGATGTTAATACTAAGTTATATTTGCATAAATATTAATTTGTATATGAATATATTTACATATACTTATACAACATATGTCTACAGCCAGGACTTCTTCTCCATAAGAGGTACTTTCCTAGATGTCAGCAATATATTAAATTGCACTCAAAACCTTACCCCACATCTATTATACTTCTTTACTATGTATTCAAGATATTGTCATATTTAATTAAAACATAAAATTAATGCAAGAAATTATAATAAACTATAATTGTACAATTTACTATAATAAAACATTATGTGACTGGGTCCCTTTTCATTGTCAAAATATATTCCTGGAAGGAATAATTTTAGATATTCAAAACTGAATCTTTCACACACTCTCACACACCAGGGTTAAGTAGTTCCTTATTTCTCTATCTGTAGCTTTTAAATTCCTCTTCTTCTAGCTACTCTGCTGATTATTCAACTGATTAAGTTGGGAAAAGAACACAAAGAAATAATATTGATTTGTTATCTTGATTACAAACACATTCTGATTACAAACAATTTTAGCTTATTGGGGTTTTTTTTGTCTGTCTTTAGGTTTTCTCTTGATGAGTTTTTCTGTCTTTTTTTGGTATCAAATTAATACCCTGAGAAATAGCAGCTAAAGGGGGTCAGGTGGAGCAGAATTGCAAGAATGGGGGAGTTCTGTGCTTCTTGTACCCCACTTTAGGAGGACATACATATCTTGGGCAGAAGAAGGTGGGAAAAGGTGATGTTAAAGCCTTTATGAAGTCAGAATTGAGTAAGGTTACAAGCACCTAGGGTTTATGTAGCTTTGACATATTATTATTAACATTTATGGTTTTAATATGCGATGTGACTAGCCTTCACTCCATCATAATGCCCAATATCTCTCACCACTGCCCTTGTTATTTGATATGTATTTGTACCTTGATGCATAAGTATACAAACTCAGGTTTCAGAGTCCAATTTAGGAGTGCTATCTACTCATGGTGAAGAATTAATGGTCTTTGTGCTAATGGCATTACTCTTTTCAAAACACTTATTTAAGTCAATTAATACATAATTCTCTTTGAAAGCAATGCAGCAAAAATGTCTTTTATGAAATATTCTCCTGAGTAAAAAATGTTCTCACAACTTAATAATTTTAAGTAAAAATAGCAGTTATGAGTTCCTAACCCAGGCATGACTCTACCTTAAAATATTTGGAACTACATTGAATGCCTTTAAATCTTACAGTTTTGTGGAAATCAACCTCAGTACCTCAAACTGCCTCAAACACAACATATTGATACTTTTCATCAGATTTGAGTTTTATGAACACATTTTTAGAATCATTTTTCTATCTTGAAATGAGAGAAAATATAGCTTCATGCCTCTTGCAGAGTTCTGATGTCATTCACAAGGGTTGAATCAGCTCTTTCTCCCATGCCTCATGTCCTTGCTACCCAAAGTTCTCTTGCATTTTACTAAGGAATTATAAAGCTTTTAAAAAAGAAAAAGGGGAGAGAGATGATGAAGATGAAGAAAAGAAGACTAAGATGAAATCAAATGAGGAGAAGAGGAGGAGAAAAGATAAAGAAGGAAAACTAAAAAGAAAAGGAAAGTGAAAGGAAGAGAAGGGAAGGCAGTGGTAATGAAAATCAGTCTGCATATATTCATGGGTCTGGGTTGTCTCTGGGGTCCCTATCAGCTCTGCTGTCCTTTTTAATCTCTTAGCGCCTTAAGCTACTGTGATCTGTTCAGCCGTCTGTGGCTACATATGTCTCCAAGTAGAGTGATGGTTCCTAACAACGTGACCTCTGCATTAACTGGCCCCCCTGCCTTTGGAATCTCTCTAAATTAAGCAGCAGCTGTGTGAGCACTGGGAGGAGGAAGGAATATTTGGATCCCATTGAGCTCTCTGAAATGGATAGTGCTTTAAGTTCTCCCTACTAAAAAAGGAAAAAAAAAAATCTAGCTTTCTTCTTTTAAAAATAGCAACAATAGGGGCCCGGGAGATAGCATGGAGGTAAGGCGTTTGCCTTTCATGCAAAAGGTCATCGGTTCGAATCCCGGTGCCCCATATGGTCCCCTGTGCCTGCCAGGAGCAATTTCTGAGCATGGAGCCAGGAGTAACCCCTGAGCACTGCCGGGTGTGACCCAAAAACCAAAAAAAAAAAAAAATAGCAACAATAATTCTGCTTCCTACAGGCAGGCCTGAGTACCAGGAGATTAGTGTTTCTAAGAGCTAAGTGGAATGATCTGTTCAAATACTACCCACTTAGGATTGTTCCTCAGACAGCAGCAATAAGAAATGATAGAAAGAATAAGGTATCCAGTCCTTGTTGAGATCCGAAAGTGAATGATAATTCCAGAAAATATGACCTAGCAGAGAAAGGAGGACAGACACAAGGGTGCTGGTAGGAATGTTGGCTAAACTGTTCTCAGTGTAAGGCGAGTTTCTAAAACACTGAGCTGGCATCTAGCTGCATCGTCTTTCAATGGTACTGCATCTAGCTATTCTTCTTTTGGGTCAGTGTTGAAGTGTTGTTATGTGTTAGATCCCTGGATTTCTGAACTGCTTTTTGACTAAGATATAGCATTACCAGGGACCCTAGTGCTGCCTCTGAGCCAGAGTGTGGTCACATGGGCTCTATATAAGTCACATGTTATGACTTTCCTCATTAGAATCAGTGAGGTTTGGCATTTAGTTGGTCCTTCTTCAGCCCTTTTTCTGTAGTAAGTTCTCTGTTAGTCCTTGAAAAGAGAGCAAAACATTGGGTGAGCAAGATAACTCTCCTTCAGCAGCTTCAAGGGTCGGGGACTGGAAAGAGAGTGACCTAAGGGAAAAGGATCTTTGTGTAGAGTAGTACCGATGCAAAGCATCACTGGGCTCTGGCAAGTCTCTCTTGCCTTGGCAAGCAGCCTATTTCTAGTCGAGGTACAACCTTCTAAATCTCCTCTTCTAAATATTCCCCTCACTTTGAGTGTCCTGACAGTTCCTACAGGATCTAAGTCCATCTGAAAAAATGATACCTGTTGTCCTGGCTATTATTCCTGCAGTGTCACTGCCCCCTGGCTTTCTTCCACCACACAAAATCTTTACTAATGATTTTCAATATCTGGTCAGCTGAGTGGTGAGAGGCCTTAGGTGTCCAAAGGTTGAAAAGCAATGATCCAAGTTGCTCCTTAGTGTATTCTAATGTCACATTGATTGTATCAGCTTCCTGCTGAAAATCTTTAGTTATACATTATCTGCCCTGCTTTTTTAAGATAAACTCCAAATATTTTTAGCAAGATACATGAGGGACATTCCTAACTTGTCCTCATTGTCTTTTCCACTTTACCTCCCCCCATTTGCCTGTTTTATAAAGAGCTCATTGCTGCTAAAGTTAGGTTTAAGTTTAAAGTTATGGACATGCAGTTTCTCTCCCCTGGGTATTTTTTTAAATATAAATCACTTTGTTATAGATCATGTAAATATAGTAAACATAATACATTGATCATAATACATTTTTCAGGTAAATGTAAATGAAATTATTAAAAAAGAAGAATGAAATAAAAAAGATGCAGCAACAGGAAATGTTTTGAACATTATTGTATCTCACAGTGAAGTCATTCAGTCATTGTCAGAAGGATTAGTAAGCGCTTGTTGCTAGTTGATCCTTCTGTTACTCCTTTTGTTTCTGAGCCTCAGATGGCTTCAGATACAGTCTTGGCATCAAAATTCCCATGCTCCTGTAGAGATGACAAGTATTAAGAAAATGGAAGTTGTCACATGGCTGCAAATGCAGCTTCTTGATCCAAGAATTTAAAACACATTTGCTGATTCTGTGAGAATTTTGTGGGCCATGATTTGATGCCAAAGCTTCCTCAGAAGAATGAGAAGGTGCTGGATCTTTGCTCAGTCTCTTCTCTCTAGTAAATACACTTTTTTCTCTGTGCCTGAAACGTACTATCTATATGTGAGGTCTTAGTCAATATAGAACTTTCATTAAATTTTTTTCTCACTTCTAGTTGTACACTGGCATTCTTAACTTCCACCTTTTTAGGATGGTTAAAAACTAGATATCTGCTCTTATCATTGAATTAAAATTTTAGAAGACATTGGAAATCAATGTTTTAAATCACTGTATGTAATTTTAGAGTATTTGAAGATGTATAGATAGTCTTATTTCTATTCACCAATCAGAAAAGTGGCATGTTCCTGAACAGAAATTTGGAAAGTTTCTAAAAAAGAGTTCTATAGATCACATCCTGTCATATACATCAAATTTGACATTATAGTCTGAAAACAATCATATACAAAATATAAGCAAAAAGTATGGCTCTGTTCCAATGAAATCTTATTTATGAAAGCAGACAGTTTTTCAAACTAGATTCCATTATCTACATATATACTTTCATGCTAGAGATATCATATAATTTTCACATTTGTTTCACTTCCTTATAGGCAGACTTTATTTTTTCACATTATCTGTTGGAGAACCTAGCTTTAACACATGGCACCGCAATAAAAAGAGAGAAAGAAAAGAAGAAGGAAAATATAAAGTTGAGGATATGGAAGGCTAGAGGAGGGGAAAAAAGAAAGAAGTTCAAAGGCAGGCAACAAAAGAGAGGGAAGGGCAAAGGCAAGAAAGAGAAAGAAATAGCAGAGAAGGGAAAGAAATAGCAGGGAAGGTAATGAGTGGGCAGGGATGGAATAAAATGGAAGGGAAAGATAGAGAAGGGAATGAAAAGGCAAGGCAGAAAAGGTAAGGGCGGAGCGGAAAGGAAAAGAAAGGGTAGGGCAGGGGAAAGAAGGCAGGGCAGGGCAGGATTTGGCAGGACAGGGTGGACAGGACAGGGAAAGAATGAAGGGTTTAGAGAAGGGAAGGGAAAAGAATGGAAGAAAAGAAATGAAAAGAAAAAGAGAAGAAAGACTAGACAAATGGGTAAATAGTGACAGCCCACTCATTATATGCCTTATTACTCATTAGTTGGAAATATCTTTGAATGTTGCACCTTGTATTGGTGTTTAGATCACTTGCTCTCTACCCCCAGCATATGGTCTTGTTCTTCCTTATAAAAATCTCAAATCTCAGACAGGAAAAGGATCTCTTGCATTTCTGGCTTTCCTCTGCTAAGCTATCTGCTTCTTAGGGGTGTGAGGTTTCTTGCATGTTGAAATTCCTGAATCCGTTTCACAATTTAAGTGTGTGTGAATTATTTTGTACCTTAGTGTTTGCTTCCAGACCTATATCTCTCCAATGGTCTAATCTTGGAGCATGAGTCTAACATCACTTGTTGTTGCTCAAGACAGAGATTTAGTCAATGACTGGTGAGATGTTAATTCCATGGTTGCTTAAGTGGATTAGACCAGTCTGGCTTTTTTAAGCTTGCAATATGTTTTGTTCAAAGTTATGACAATGTCTTGGTTTTTGGTTGAGGTACCCTGGCTTTTCCTCATGCAAATTGCTACCTTCTTTCTTCCAACATTCAAGATAAAACATACTAATATAGTAATTTATGCATTGGTGACTCTGGTCTTTATAATATGTTAGTCTATTCTGTTGTTATGTTAGTTCATAAGCATCTTGAGATGTGAAAATGAAGGCTGACTACTCTAACTCTGCACTAAAAAATTCTGAAATACTTTCAACTGTTTGTATAAAACCAAAAATCAATAAAAATCAATAAAAATCAACTGTTTGTATAAAGCTAAAATCAATAAAGAACAACATAACCAGTTATTACATATGGTCAAGCCTAAAGCCCTGAGGTTGGTGTTCCTATGCCCTCTATTTACTTTTGGAATAAAAAGTCTCTAGTTACTTTACTGTATGATATTGTCTTGGAAAGCAAAACAAAAATGATTCAATCAGAAGCTAAATCAGAAGGCAGATCTGTAAGATTATTACCCACCTCCTTTCACCACAGCTCTTTAGAGAGTGTGAATTAGACCCTTTTCCCACAAAGTAAACTTACTAGAGAGACTGGCATTAAAATTTTTTCTGGATTAAGTCTTCCACATCAGGAATACAATAAACTACAATATCTAGTTCTTAGGGAAATTAGCACGAACACAGAATCAGAAACAAATTGCTGCCCATCAGAAAAACAATCAAACTCCAACCTATTATGGGTTCAAATATGGATTATCTCGGTTGGTTTAAGAAAGTGTGCACCACATTGGAGAAAAGCCCTCTGTACTCCTACATTCATCACAGCAATATTTACAATAGACAGAATCAGGAAACAACCCAAGTATTCAAGAACAGATGGGTAGCTAAAGAAATAGGTCAATCTATGCAATTTCTATGTGCAGATTTCTACACAACTACTATGCAGTGGTTAGGGAAAAAAAAAAGAAAGAGTGCTCTCATTATTGTCCTCTTTTCTTTTTTTTGTTAAATCCTTGGTACTTGGAATGATGGTGGATATTAGACACAACAATATTTTAAGACAGCAGCAAAAGCAAGTTTGGTGCACCTCAATATTTACAGTGGAAAATGTGGCTCTCTGAAAGTACAAAATGAAAAATTAATAGCCTAGATCACTCTGGAAGGATGGCTACAGGAGTCATATTATCTTATGAGATGCTGATAGAGAGGAGTTCACAAAAGTAAATAAGCAGGTTAGACTAACCGTATTGTTTTCAGACTTGTTATGGAATTTGCTTTGAAAGTTTAAGAAAAATTTACTTTGAAATCAAATATAATGGTAGTTATACAAAGATTATTCAGGGAGCTATGGAGTTATACGTACATTTTCTGGGGGAAATTTAGAGAGGTGATTAAAAGGCATATTAAAGATATGTAACTTCATAAACTCATATCAGTCTACTCTGGGGGCTGGAGTGGTGATGCAGTGGTATATCATTAGCCTTGCATGCTGTGGACCTAGGGCTGACCGCAGTTTGATACCCCATATGGTCCCCTATGGTCCCCCAAGCCAGGAATAATTTCTGAGCACATAGCCAGGAGTAAACCCTGAGTGTCACCGGGTGTGGCCCCAAAACCAAAAAAAGAAAGGAAAGAAAGAAAGAAAGAAAGAGAAAGAAAGAAAGAGAGAAAGAAAGAAAGAAAGAAAGGAACGAAAGAAAGAAAGGAACGAAAGATAAAGAAGCTTCTCTGGCCTCCCAGGGTAGATAGCTAAAGGAAATAAAACTGCTGATTGTCTGGCCATGCCAATGTTTAAGTCACCTGCAGAAGAACATTCAGTGCTACATACAAATGTCTTTTTTTTTTTTTTTGGTTTTTGGGTCACACCCGGCAGTGCTCAGGGGTTACTCCTGGCTCCATGCTCAGAAATTGCTCCTGGCAGGCATGGGGGACCATATGGGGCACCGGGATTCGAACTGATGACCTTTTGCATGAAAGGCAATGCCTTACCTCCATGCTATCTCCCGGGCCCCGCATACAAATGTCTTACATTTGCCATATGAACTATCATATTCCATGGAGACAAGCCAAATAGTGATTATATATACCATTTGCACACCCTTGAACAAAAATCCTTATGTAGCTGGGGCCAACTCTGAGGATTGTCATTATAAATTATGGCAAATTGAAATTACATGTGTTGACTTCTTTCCAAAAAAAAAACCCTCTCTCTCCAAGTAGTGGTGGATACATATTCCCATTTAATATGGGGAGTTTCACTGACTTCTGAATGAGGCAAAGCTCTTTGTACCATCATGTGACAATACTTTTCTGTTATGGGGATCCCCAATACATAAAGATAGACAATGGCCCTGCCTACACAAGTAAATCTTTTTAATCATTTTGCAAAGAACAGCAAATAAACAAATCACTGGAATCCCTATAATCCACAAGGACAAGCCATAGTTGAAATTGCTCATTGAACCCTCAAAATTAAATTATTAAAATATAGGAAAAGAGACATGCCAGCCATGAAAATTTATCCTTAACATTATTTTCACTAAAATTCTGAAATTTACCCCAATGGCAGCCCTATACAGCTGAAGAAATATACTTTAGAAAAAATGTTCAGGTAATGTTACCCTGTTTGGGTAAAAATGGAAAATGAGTGGATTGCTGGTAATCTCATTTGAGAAAAGAATATGCTTAAGTTTATACATATGGTAACTCTGCCAAGATACTCTGAGTCCCACTACACCTAGTCAGAAACAGAATTATCACAAATGAAAAAACTCGGACACAAATGCATAATAAGGCTTCAAACCTCCCTTCTGAATCAACACAGGTTTCTCAAAAGGATGAGAGCAAGAAACAAACTGTGACATCAACAGGTAACCAGCAAGAAACAAACTGTGACATCAACAGGTAACCAGGGCAACATAATGAAGCAGAGACTATTGGGAGTGTAAATAATATTCTAGAACCTCAGTTCTTTAGATTAGTAAATTGGTCCTGTTCTCACTGGGCTTCATAATTTAGGAAACACTTGTACTTGAACTAAGAACTACAATGCTAATATAATATTTCAAGTTTGACTGTTTACTTTTACCAGAACCATCGTAAAGAAGACATTACGAGGTCACATCTGTTGGGATATAAAGGTAAGTGAAAGAGGAGTTTGATATGCTTATATAAACATTGTGGGCAGGACAATATAGGTATATCAACTCAAATGACTATGAAATTACCATTCAAAAGATAAATGGTCAATTTTCAGGAGACAGTCAACAGGATCCACATGAAATACTTCTATTTTTGACAGATGGTCTTCATCAGAACTTGAACAAAGGTGAAAAGTAGAACAGACATAGAAAAGAAAATAGTGATCATCTTGTTGAATCAAAGCTGTAAAACAAAAAGTTTTATGAGTCTATTATTGTTATACTCTTCAAAGGGCAGCTTAAATCCACAACTCAATGCTTCATCTGTCACCAAGAATCTCATATCTGCGATCTTTATTCATTTATTCTTGCCTTTGATATCAACATATAACTGCATGTTGCAAGATTGCTTTAGGGCTAGAGCAATACCACAGCTGTAGAGCATTGTCTTGCATACTGCTGACCTGGGGCAGACCCAAATTTGATACCTGGCATCCCAAATGGTCCCCTGATCCTGCCAGGAGCTGTTCTGAGCGTAGAGTCAAGAGCATCCCCTGAGTGCCACTGGATGTGGCTTCAAAACAACATCAACAAAAATAGGAAGAATGTTTTAAAGTTTTTCAAAGAATTGAGAGACAATAGGGTTTATTGCAGCCACAACAACACACAGAAGTATTCTTAAAAATAAAACCAGAAATTTGGAAATTGCCATCTGTGCTCTTAACACATTTTAAAGGCTGCGTGTACGACTCAAGAAGATGGAAAAAATTTCAGACATATGTAAATGGATTTTTCTTCAGAAAACCTTGACCTACCAAGCAAAGTGCATTTTGAACTCTTAGAACAACCATAAATACTACATTTTATTCTCTGTTTTGAATCATTATGGTGAAATAGAAAAGAGTCATTGCACAGCCTACTGTAAAAACCATAGCAGACAATGTTGATTTGAATTTGATGATGTTTTAGATGCTTGAAGAAGTTTCAGAAACCTCCAACTTGTCTGTAAAATCCTCAGTCGTTTATATTCTTCATACTTCAAAGAGACCTGCTACAATAGCCATAAAAATTAGCAGATATTTAACTCAGCGCTCTTTAGAGATGTCTATAGCAATGTTTTTAATGTTTTTACCACAGGAAAAGATCTGCAGGAAACATCTGGAAGCAGTGGACTTCCACTACAGTGCTTATTATTATAGCGTTTTAGTGTCTTAATCTCTATTCTTTTGTGGTTATAATAACCCTTTAATGAATTTGTTCACAGTAATCCATTAAGTTACAGCTTGAATGCCCTAATTTTTCATTATAGTGATATATTCTGTTGGACTTCTAATATAGTGCTCACTATGATAATGTCTGAAATATTTTACATTATTTGTTTAACATTTGATTATGCATGCCTGTATGATCAAATATCTTTCTCCATAAAGTTCTTTGGATAAGATATCTGAATGCCCTGGATTCTTGCTACAGTGCTCATTGAGTGTGTTATTTTCAATATACTTTTTAAAGGAGTTTGGGTTACACTGGATGGCATTCAGGGGTTACTCTTGGCTCTACTCAGAAATCACTTCCAGCAGGCTTGGGGGACTATATGGGATGCTGTGAAATGAGCCAGGGTCCATTTGGGGTTGGCTATGTGAAAGGCAAATATTCAGCACAGTGCTATCACTCTGGTCTTCAATTTACTTTTTATATTTGCTATGTTTTTACGATATAATATGCTTTTGTTTTGTTTGCTTTCAGAGAAGTAACCTGGAAGATCAAAACATGCTATGCTATACTCTGAAGTGCGGACTCTTTACAGTGTTCATTATCATATTACTTCATATTCAAGACCAGAAAATTATGATTGTTTTGAGAATGTTCGTGCTCATTCTACCAAGGATCCTCAAACTAAACAGGGGCCCAGTTCACTGTCCCTCAGACCATTGGAGGACCAGACTATAGTGAAAACAAAAATTATGAACAAATTCCTATACACACTGCATGCATCTTATTTTGATGTGAAGAAACAAAATGGGAGCAAATACAATATGTGACCCGCAAGCCGTAGTTTGAGGACCACTGTACCTTGCAGCCTTTTTTTTTTTAATTTTATTTTAACATCTTGATTACATAAATAATTGTGTTTGGGTTTCTGTCATGTATAGAACACCACCCATCACCAGTGCAACGTTCCCATCACCATTGTCCCAAATCTCCCTCCTCCCCACCCACCCCCCGCCTATACTCTAGACAGGCTCTCCATTTCCCTCATAGGTTCTCATTTTTAGGACAGTTCAAAATGCAGTTATTTCTCTAATTAAACTCACCATTTTTGTGGTGAGCTTCTTGGGGTGAGCTGGAACTTCCAGCTCTTTTCTCTTTTGTGTCTGAAAATTATTATTATTGCAGGAATGTCTTTCATTCTCCTTAAAACCCATAGATGAGTGATATCTGCGTTTTTCTCTCTCTCTCAGACTTATTTCACTGAGCATGATAGATTCCATGTACATCCATGTGTAGGAAAATTTCATGACTTCATCTCTCCTGACAGCTGCATAATATTCCATTGTGTATATGTACCACAGTTTCTTTAGCCATTCGTCTGTTGAAGGGCATCTTGGTTGTTTCCAGAGACTTGCTATGGTAAATTGTGCTGCAATGAATATAGGTGTAAGGAAGGGGTTTCTGTATTGTATTTTTGTGTTCCTAGGGTATATTCCTAGGAGTGGTATAGCTGGATCATATGGGAGCTCGATTTCTAATTTCTGGAGGAATCTCCATATTGCTTTCCATAAAGGTTGAACTACACGGCATTCCCACCAGCAGTGGATAAGAGTTCCTTTCTCTCCACATCCCCGCCAACATTGTTTGTTCTCATTCTTTGTGATGTGTGCCATTCTCTGTGGTGTGAGGTGGTACCTCATAGTTGTTTTGATTTGCATCTCCCTGATGACTAGTGATGTGGAGCATTTTTTCATGTGTCTTTTGGCTATTTGTATTTCTTCTTTGTCAAAGTTTCTGTCCATTTCTTCTCCCCATTTTTTGATGGGATTAGGTGTTTTTTTCTTATAAAGTTTTGTCAGTGCCTTGTATATTTTGGAGATTAGCCCCTTATCTGATGGGTATTGGGTGAATAGTTTCTCCCACTCAGTGGGTGACTCTTGTATCCTGGGCGCTATTTCCTTTGAGGTGCAGAAGCTTCTCAGCTTAATATATTCCCATCTGTTAAAATCTGCTTTCACCTGCTTGGAGAGTGCATTATCCTCCTTGAATATGCCTTTAGTCTCAATGTCATGGAGTGTTTTGCCTACGTGTCGTTCTATGTATTTTATGGTTTCAGGTCTGATATCAAGGTCTTTGATCCATTTGGATTTTATCTTCGTACATGATGTTAGCTGTGGGTCTAAGTTCAATTTTTTGCAAGTGGCTAGCCAGTTGT
>PVKC010009025.1:0-27360 GCA_004027635.1 Crocidura indochinensis
CAAATCATCTTATCAAATAGATAATGATTGACTTATCAAATGTAGGTACATGCAGGAATATGTACTAATGGTGTATGTAGTGGGCTTGTCCCACTAGTATGTGTTAGATTTTACCTACTTATCTTTTACCTAAGAGTTAGAAAAAAAATACACAAGGGTCTTGGGACTGTTAGGGTCCGGAGTCGAAGGTTAAGACCACACAATTGGAGGAAAGCTGAACAAAACTTTATTCCATCTACCAACCCCATAATTGACTGTTCAGAGTCATCTCTAGAAGTTGATGAAACCCGCCCAAGGTCATGAATAGGACTGTATAGGGAAGAGATATAGGGAAGTCTTAGTTTTTTTGTTTGGTTGTTTGGTTGGTTTGGTTTGGTTCTGGTTTTGGGGTCCACCCTGCAGCGCTCAGGGATTACTCCTGGCTCTGCGCTCTGAAATCAATCTTGGCAGGCTGGGGGGACCATATGGAAGTCTGGGATTCGAACCATAGTCTGTCCTGTGTTGGCCGCATGCCAGACAAACGCCTTGCCTTACTGCTCTGCTATCACTCCAGCCCCGGGTCCTAGCTTTTTGATGATTTTTAAGATGATTGACTGTTGTGTAGGGGTACCTTCCTACTGTTCTCTGTGTCTTTCTCTGATAGGCTACCTGGTATGGTCAGGTAGTTTTGGACAGTGTGAATAGAAGAAATAGGCTTGAGGAAACCTTGCATGTGGCTTACACCATGTGATCCTTATGAAAGGGTGTTCCTTCTGATTCAGAGCCTAAGAGAAGTCTACCATGTGGTGTTTACAAAATGGCGCCCCCCTTTCAGTACAAAGGATTCCATAGAACTTGGCTTGCACACACTTACCTGGGCTTGATCCTGCACCACATAAGGTCCCCTGAGATCTACCAGGAGGAATTCTTTAGCACAGAGCCAGGAATAAGCAGCCTATGACGGGATGTGACTCAACCTATCAAAAAAATTCTTAATAATAGGCAAAATCCTATCAGCAAGGATAGGCGATAATCTTAGACACCATTTCAATCTTAGACACACATTTCATCTAACAGCAAAAATCTATAATAAGGAATAAAGAAAAGCGTTTTCCGTTCTAACTAAAAGGATAACACAAGTTAAGAGAAAACTTATGTTATTTCCAATAAGTGACATAAAACACATTTGCAGATCATTTAAATTATTAAAAATTCTCAATACTACATCAGAATTATACTTCATATTACAGTGTCTATTAAATAACAGAAAACTCAAACATGAGAATTATTAAAGAATTCTAAAAAGATGCCAACATAAGTCCCCAGTTCAAATATATGGCAGGCTGAGACCTTCATTGCTAAGATAATAGCTGTGCCTAGGAGACTCTGGAGGTCCAATTTTTGTTCCATTCTATTCCACAGTTCCTAGGACAGGCTATGCATCCGTGTTTTATTAATTTGGCCGAGCAAGACATACATTCTGTGCCTTTGCCAGCCACTTTCCTGGAAATGACACACTACTCTCTTTCCAAGATAGACTAAAATTATTTTATTACCTTTAAACTCAAAACATTCCATAGTTGATTCAAAATAATCTAAATATTGCCTATTGTTTTTATGTGATTGGCTTAATTATTTTATAGACAATTTATTTTTATTCCAAAATTGGGAACGTGCCTCCTGCTCTTCCCCTCCCATGAATAATTAATTTATAAAAATCACAAACATTGGTGTTGGGAATGTTGTACTGGTGAAGAAGATTATGCTGTTTATAACTGAAACCCAACTGCAAACATGCTTGTAATCATGGTGCTTAAATAAATATTTATATTAAAAATAATAAAAAATAAAAAATAAAATTCTAGAATTAACCAATTAAAAATATGGAAAAAAAGTTTCTCATATGTTCTAGTCAGAGAAATAGTGTCCCCTAAGAATGCTAGTTGGGTCATTCTTTGTGGAGGTCTCAGCATGTCAGTTTGATCAACATATTTTTTTAAATTTTTTTAAAGGGGTTTACTTGGGACCAGTGCACACCTGAATATGCTTAGGGGGTTACTCCTAATTTTGCACTCAGGAATTACTCCTGCTGGAATAAGAAGTAAGAGGGGGTATGTGTGGGGTGTGGGGTTGTGGGGGTGTGGGGGGGATAGAATGCTGGTGATTGGATCCTGTTGACCACATTCAAGACAAATGTCCTACCCACTGTATTATCTTTCTGACAATGTACTTTCTTTTAATAAAGAAATTTTATTCTATAAATTATCTTGTAACTGGTGAATTATTTTACCACTCCACAGATTGAACCCAAAGGGTCCGTGTTTGAATACTTCCTCTAAAACACTCCAATTATGGCAAACTGAATACAGTATTCTGGGAACAAGTATATAAGCATAGGTTTTAGGGCAGGCTATATGACCATCTAGGAAGCTCAAATTATTTCTCAAAAGTGCAACAGCTGCTGACCCGGGATGGACCTGAGTTTAATCCCCAGCATCTCATACGGTCCCCCAAGCCTGCCAGAGACAATTTCTGAGCACAGAGCCAGGAGTAACCTCAGAGCGCTTCTGGTGTGGCCCAAAAACCTAGATAAATAGTTTATTAATTAATTAAAAATCTGCAAATCCACTCTGGGAATGTACAGGGTCCTCTCATGCAACAGTCACCTTCATCTCTCCTGTTGAGATGCTAACTTTCTTTCATGCTGGGTCTATACCAGGGCACTCTTCCTTTGAATGCATTTCTCTCTCCCTCTCATCACATCCCCTGAATTATTATTATTATTTTTTTTTTGGTTTTTGGTTTTTGGTTTTTGGGTCTCACCCGGCAGTGCTCAGGGGTTACTCCTGGCTCCATGCTCAGAAATTGCTCCTGGCAGGCACGGGACACCGGGATTCAAATCGATGACCTTTTGCATGAAAGGCAAACGCCTTACCTCCATGCTATCTCCCGGGCCCCACCCTGAATTCTTAATTATGTGGTCAAGATGGGTTTGATTCTTGACACCTCAGATGAACCCTTGAACCATCTAGGAGTGTTATATGAGTGCAGAATCATAAACTCATAAACAAGCTCTGATCACAGGCAACTGGGTTCAAAATTTGAAAAATAAAAAAGTGACACTGATCTAAATTTTCAGATGAAAATATCTTTTTGAATTGAGTGGTGGTTGCGCTTCTTTTTTCCCCTTTATTTAAATCTTGTCTTTACATTGTTTAGATCACAGGGGTCCTCAAACTTTCTAAACAGGGGGCCAGTTCACTGTCCCTCAGATTGTTGGAGGCCGGACTATAGTAAGAACAAAAACTACGAACAAATTCCTATGCACACTGCATATATTTTATTTTTAAGTGAAGAAACAAAATGGGAACAAATAAAGTATGTAGCCCGCGGGACATAGTTTGAGGACAACTGGTTTAGGAAATTGAATGACATTCTAAATACAATAATTTTTGTCATAACATCGGAGAAATAATCTAATTCAGGATTGAGGTATAGTTAAAAAATAGAACACTGTCTTTTTATATGTGAGGGCTAAATATTTTAATGTCTGGAAATTATTACTCTGATCTATACCAAATCCATCCTGTACAGTAACAATTTGAACTTTGTAACTAAGTAAATAGACTCAAATTAACTCAGTTTTTGAGAATGTTATGAATTATCACACAATATGGTTGCATGCTAGTAAGAATAATGTTTTAATTACTCATTCAACATCTTAAATACCTTACAACCTAGTGCATTTACTTGCAAATGCTATTTGGTAAGTGGATAAGATTTTTGTCTAAAATTATTTTAATATCTTATTTTAGAAAAGCATGCACTGGGCCAGGGTGAGAACTCAAAAGGTTGGAACATGTGCCCTCCACATATAGATCCTCCGTTTCATCCCTAGATCCTCAAAATGAGCGTGAAAAATCCTTAGAATCCCATTTTTACTGTATACTTTTCTCCTTTTATGAAGTTAAATAGGAATTTTATAAGTCATATATGGTAAATATATATTATGCATATACACTAGTATAATACTATACTTGAGTAGTACAAAACAGTATAAGATGTGATATAATTTATTGAAAGGGGACATTTGTGTTTGGTTATGAAGTCTTTCATTTTAGCATATGTGTACTGGTTTGTGTACTGTGTGCATTGAATCTAGAGCCTCACAAATGCAAGGCATGTTCTTTATCATGACTTTTCCCAGTTTAAAAAGGTAACTTTAAAGATGCCAATATTATTTTACTATAGGAGTCTAGATAAAAATTTAAAAAATTACTTATCATGAATATAAATGAGTTCATTCCTAGGTAAGTGATTAAGACAATTTAAATTATCATTTAAATATTTTAGTGATTTTTAACTCCTGCTATTTAGTTTATTCATTGATTAATTTATCATAGTATTTTTTCATAGTTTTTTTTTTTAGTTAGTTCACCATTATACCATAATGCTCATGATTTTAGATTGCTTTTAGGAAAGGAACCTGGATGCTCAAGACCTGCTAGACGATATTTCATGGGTAGATTACTCTTACAGTGCTCATTATCATATCATTTCATTTTCTAGACTTGAAAGTTATGATTGTTTTTAAATATGCTCTATACATAATCTAACCTATGAAGCTTTTCTTCAGTACAGTAGGCCTTCACCATCATGATTGGCCTAAAAAATGGAAAACCTTTACCTCTGACTTTCCAGCTTTATGATATTAAGCATTCTGTCCCATTTCACCTGGGTCATCTTTTCAACTGTAACCCATCATGAATCGATCCTCAATGTCTGTCGATGTGTGCACTTGAGTGTATGTGTTGGCCACCACAAAATTGTCTTTCTCCCTGTTATATATAATTGTATATTGTCCTTCTCCCTGTTATATATAATCCCTCCTTACCCACTTTGGTTATCACCTTACAAATTCTTTTCTAGCCCTTCAATTTCTCATCCCTTATTAGCTATTTCCCTCATTTAACCCTTTTTACCCTCAGTTCTTAACTCCTCAGGAAGCAGAATATTCCCTCCACCCCAGCCAGCTGCCAACCAGCTCCCAAAGTGAAAAGATAGATTCTCAGCACCAGAAAAAGATGACACTGCCACTGCTGCTGATTTGCTCTTGACGACCCCTTCTCCCCACCTCCCTTCACTGTGAACTGTTGCTCACTACCAGATTTGATTTCTAAAAAGCTCCCAGCTTCAGAACATTTCCTGATATGGGACTGCTGGGTGCCATTTTTTTAGAATTCACAAGACCAAATCACAGGCTGAAACTGTGCTCCAGATTGTATCCCTCCACCCAGACTATTTCAAAAGATTTAAAGGGGACATGTATATCTCCTCTGAATATTTCTTTAGATGTATTTCCTTAATAGGTAGAACCCTTACTGTCTAACTTCTTATGTAGCAGCAATTTCTCACATTTATTTGGATCTACACAGTAAGGAATTCTAGTAGATACGTTTCCCTAGTGTTTTGACTTCATGTTAGAACCAGATTATCAGGATTGTTTAGTTTGTTATGTTTAATCCCATATGCACCAGTAATACAATGTGACATAGTTCCTTTTTGCATTGGCATATTAAAATGGAGAAATTGTATGTATGCAAACAAGCTTTTATCGAACAGAGATAGAAACACAAAAATGTTTTAGTGTATTGACGCCTAACACCCTGAAACATGACAGAGAGAGGCATAAAGCAGACTAACTTTGATGAATCTTAAACAGGTATGCCTAAAACAACAATGAACAATTTTGTAACCAAGATGCTTAAATAAAGTCATTTAAAAAATTAAAAATATTTATACAAAAACATATTTTAAAATATGGAGAGGAAAGTTTAAGGGGTTCAGAAAGAAAAGACTAATGCACCTAGAAAAAAATTCAAAAGATTAATATAAAATCAATAAAACATTGCCAAATCAAAGGGAGTATAGACAGCATGCTTGAGGAATTTAAGCATATTTCAGGAAAAATTATGAAAATATTTTTTTGGGGGGCCACACCCGATGACGCTCAGGGGTTACTCCTGGCTATTCGCTCAGAAGTCGCTCCTGGCAGGCACGGGGGACCATATGGGGAACCGGGGGATCGAACCACGGTCCGTCCTAGGTTATCGCAGGCACCTTATCTCCAGCACCACCGCCCTGCCCCCTGAAAATATTTTTATACCCTGATTGAATCTTGTTTTGTTTTGGTCTCCAAGAGGTAATTAGAAAGTCTGGAGGACACCCTCAGTAATTCTTAATCCACTAACTAGTTTAATAAGAGGACCTCGAGACACGAGTATTTCTGACACTTACTGAGTCACCAAACCCCACACAAGTGGTGGTCATCTGGCAGTGCTAAGGATCTTCATGATTTTATTCAGTGATTTTTTTAATCAAGTTTCCCACATTTGGGAAAATTACAGCGGTCAGCACATCTGGAGTGCAATAGCTAAGCCTTGACCTGGGGAAACCATCTTCATGATCATGGTATCTCCCCTGCCAGGTAAGTATTTTATTCAGTTATTCTTGCATGGAGAGAAGCAAGAGGTTCCAGAGACTGAACCAGAGTATCAGGTGCTCTAACTCTTGTATTAACTATCTGGCCTAGAACCTTGAGTTTTAAATTATACACAATGAGGTTATTACTAATAGTTAAAGTGATTTAGTGGTGTTTAGTGGTTCTTTCTTCTAAGAGGAAAAGCAGAAGGATTAGAAATATCTAGTCAGGGGGCCGGGCGGTGGCACTGGAAGTAAGGTGCCTACCTTGATGTGCTAGCCTAGGATGGACCGAGGTTCGATCCCCCGGTTCCCCATATGGTCCCCCGTGCCTGCCAGGAGCGACTTCTGAGCGAATAGCCAGGAGTAATCCCTGAGCGTCACCGGGTGTGGCCCAAAAACCAAAACAAACAAACAAAAAAAAGAAATATCTAGACAAAATCTTATACTACAAGAAGCTATGCTGTAAGATTTTATTTTATAAAGAAAAGCGAAAAATTTTATTTAATGCATTCATAATGATAGAGAAAGGAAATCATTAAATTCCAGAACTACTTGGTTTTATATAAAAGAAAAGAATTCCAATACACTTAAGACATATATATAGAAATATATATACTTGAGCATAAATCCATAAACATATCATTGTAAAATATAGATCACATGAATAATACTAATGCCTAATAACTACACAGATATTTATACTTGCAGACAAAATTTTGATCATGAGCTCATTTAATTATTGGCCTCTGGGAAGCTTTAAAGGCATTATTTCTAAGTTAGTCTATTGATCAGAGAACTGATATATATATATATATATATATATATATTCATATATATATATGAATATACCTGACAACAAAGTGTAAAACTTGATTCTGAATTCAGCTCTTCCACACAGGTTCCATTATTCTTTTTATGAAAGCAATATATAAATATGTACATATATGTGTTGTGTAAATATATAATATATATGTATATGGTATATAATATAAACACTGAAATAATTAATTAATTGACAATTATAACACTCATAAATTTGCATTTCTTTTATGTAAGCAAATTTCAGTCAAAATAACAAAATGAGTAAAGGTAAAACCAGGAAGAGAAGAAGCTATCTTACCTTGAGCCTCTTTAATGCAAACTGATTAAAAGTTCTGTTAGTGCTAGCTCACATATAGAACTTGAAGCTTCTACACACCCACAGCACACACTTACAAACAACACATATACAAATACCACCATCCCCCACAGAACTAAATTTAAAAGATCTCAAATTAACTTAACCAAACATCTAATTTTTGAAATAAGAAAGTCAAAACACATGAAGACTACAAGCTTTACAAATGTAGATTTCTGATTTACTCTGC
Organism: Crocidura indochinensis; assembly: GCA_004027635.1. Taxonomy (NCBI): domain Eukaryota; kingdom Metazoa; phylum Chordata; class Mammalia; order Eulipotyphla; family Soricidae; genus Crocidura; species Crocidura indochinensis. The sequence continues at coordinate 7,830 of PVKC010009025.1, forward strand.
ATAGCAGAACTATCGGGATGGCTAATCTTCCATCATGGAGATTTCCAGAGTGTATAGCAATGAATCATAGGACACATTTTTCCAAGAAGGAAGTTAGAAGGACTGACTGTAGCACCCATTTGGACTGGGTTGGTTTGACAAGGAGGTGGTCTACTACAGTGCATTCAGGGCTTTAGATTTTACGGAGTAGTGAAATTTTAAATAAATATAGAACTCCTATCATTTGGATGCCAACACTTGACTTTTGCCAAGAAAAGACATTTAAAAACAAACAAAAGCAAAATGAGCATAAACTATTTTCACCACCATTTCACATGAAAACAGACGTGGCTATCTCGAAGTCTGAAACACTCCTTTAAGTGAAGAGAAGTCAGTCAGAGCTATGGAAAAACACTTTATTATGTCTTTTTTTTTTCATTTAACTGAGATTGAATGTATGCTTTATCAAGGACCAGCCCCATGTAAATGGTCAATATATAATAACTACCAGAAATGGGAGTGAAAATTGAAGGTTAAAGATGTATGTATTAGTAAATCCCTGAAAAATAGTGTGATGTGGTCTAAGACATTCCAAGAGATCTAAATCTCAAAGTTGTTCATTTATAAAATGCGATGACTTCTGAAATGCTAACATTCTAAAAACAATTACAAATCTGGACAAAAGAACTACAGATACTTCAGAAAACCCAGGTTCATTAGAAAACGTATATGCTGGCAATTGAATTCACCTGGAACCGAGCATTTCTCTCCTTTAGTCCACCAGTAGATTCTATATTGCCTTTAATGAGTACAATGGTCAGAATGGCCCCAACTATTGGTTTGTAGTGAATTAATTACTCAATTTTTGTGATAACGATTATTCTTGATATCATTACTTCTATTGTATGTGTAGGAAAAATTGAAGGTACAGTGTGGAACAAACTTGAAAGTATAGTTAGAAGGGGAGAGGACAAGTTTGGAGGCAGGAATTTCCAAGCATGTGAGTGCTCAGGTGGCAGAGGTTTCTGCTTAGATTTATTCAATCAACTAGGCCAACTATTTAGTGCAAAGGCCATGGGAGACAATATGATATAGACCTTATGGCATCAGAGATTATGCAAGTTACTCCAGGTGCTGGCTGACAGCCAGGGCATTACATGATGGTGCTGTGGAACATCCAAATTTGCACCCTTCAATGATAGAATGTTCATGTACTGCAGGGGATCTAACCAAAGTGGATTGCAAGAAAGCATGCTGCTTAAATCCTTGCACTACCTCTTGGAGTCCTACAATGTTTAAATATTTAATATTCATCTCTTGAGGCACCACTTTGTATTAAACATTCCCAATCTTAAACAGATCACTATAAATACTTTCAATTCTAAGCAATTCATAGTGGACAAAAAAAAGCTATTTTTATTTTATTGTCCTGGGGTCTGCAGAAATAATACTGAATGGTACATATTCAGTTAAAGTTTAAAGAAAAGTTGAAACATAAAGCTAGGTTTTTGAATAAAATACTTTAAAAGTTAAGAGGAGAAACTACAGGAAACCTAGAAACAATAAGGTAGAAGTAGATTTAAATAAGTAACACTTTCCCTTAGTTTGCTTCAGTTACACTCATAATAAAATTATAACTTAACATTTGTACTTAATTATAGTGCTGAGAAAGTGTTTTTATAGCAAAGCAGAACTAAATCTTGAGTTTTATTGCCAATAGGTTGGTTGTTTCACTGACAGGTTTTGTAAATCAATAGTGATGAATTAATCTCAGATTAGACAAACACAAATCTTGACTAAATAAGAAATAATGAAGATTATGTCCATTTGTGTTCATGAAAACATATGTATTTGTGTCCAAATAGCTACAAGTATACCATCATTATAAATTTTCATAAGAGAATAGCAACTCTAAAAACAGTTAGGTGTTATTATTAACATTTAAATTTACAAAAGGAGTTTATATATATATATACATATATAAATAGTTTAATATACATATATATAACCCCATAATACAAAAGTCTACAGAAGAGATACTGTAAAGTGTGCAAACTTTCTTTTTACATAAATCCACACTATTCAATAAAGTCATATACTCCTCTTTTGTTGTTTTCTTTCTTTTTTTTTTTTTTTTGTCCTAAACTCCAAAGTTGATTAAAAAAGTGTAAGGTTCTTCCTTGGGGTGGATTTTGTGGTACCCTCCACAGAAATTTCATGTGACTTTTGTACATAAGTAATTGCTATCATGAAAATTCCTGATTTTTCAAAAATAAATGATGCATAAAAGGCACATAAAAGTTCAGTTAATAAGTCCCAATGCGTTCAAGAACATATCTTAGCTCAGCCAATGGAACTAGTTTTTTATTCAGTGGAGACCTCTTAAATGCATTGCCTCAGTGCACAGTAAATCTATTCTTTTAGCAGGTTTATTCCTTTATCTGGTAGTCAATTAAGTGGCCTTTCATGAAATGTAGCAATGACATACATTTGTGGAGGGTGGTATATTCTTATAACTTGTCTGATTATCTTTAGGCTTTAACATGTATTATTTATGAGTATTATTTCTTGAGCAGGTTTATGCCTTCATCAAGCAATCACGAACACATGTGAAGTATAAATGGAGTCTATAGCAACTGGAAGCCACCGTGGTTTTAGCAAGGCTCATTCTTGCACAAATATCATATTCAATTTTGAAGGAATTGTATTTTGAGAATAAAATTTATTTTGTCATTTTACCTCCTCAATCTCCAAATTGCAATACCTATACTACAAAGAAAAGCAATCACTGTAGCATGCATTCGACTAAATATTTCTAGCTATAGAAATGTCATCAGCTTGTTTCATATATCTAAGATTAACTGAGAGAAAAGCTTTTAAAATACAACAGCATCAATGATAATTCCGTCAACCTAAGAGAAGCTTCTCAGAATAAATGTCAGAGAATGTGTTGACACACTTGTGGGTGACAAAATATAATTCTGTTTTTAATGTTGTTGATGTTAGAGTTTTATCATTGTGTATATTCTATCAAATTTTAACTTGACTCTAGATCATATTTTTCCTGCCTCAAAAAAACATTAAAAGTGAATAACTTACATTTTGCATGATTTATTTTGCAGTTAAGGTATTAAAAAAGAAAAATATAAATTCTTCTCTAATGCTATCATTAAGTCAGCATTTTAAGCAACTACTCTTTGTTTAATTAAATATTTTTAAGGTTACTATTTTATTTGAAAAAAATAGCAATGTAGCTGGGGATACGACAGCCCAACCGTGTTCTTATCTTTAAATGTCCTCACTGAGCCCAATCTACAGATAAATTAGCTGTTTTTAAATTAAAGAATATTATGAGTCAGTAATGGTATGACATTCTTTTTTATGACTATAGCCTGGGTTATAATGTGACAAGAAAAAAAATGTAATGTTTCCAATATGACAGTTTTTTAGATTTGTGTTGCCTGAGGTAGTTCAGCTGAACAATAAACTATAATTTGATTGATGCAAAATTGAAGTGGTTCATCTAATCTGCCAGTCTAGCCTAGCCCAGCTTTGGTTTTGCATGTATGATGATATATCACAGTTTAGAGATAATGTTGTTTGTATTAGACAGCAGATTTTTTTTCCTCACACATAAAAGGTTGAACTTTATTACATAGGAATGATCAAAATATGCCATGAATTAGCATGGAATCAAATGTGTTGGGGTATAAATTTGTAAGTTTAAATTATAGAAAACTAAAATAAAGCCTGAGAACAGTTATTTATTAGGGTAAATTGGCCAAGCAGAAGCATTATTTAGTCCAAAGTAGCAAGTCCTGCTCACCCAAGAAAAAGACTACAGTTATTTCACCTTTGTTTTAAACAAATATTTCTGTGGTCAAAAGAAACCTCATAAACATTAACCATATTAAGACTAAGAAACTCTAGAGAGGAGAAAATATGCATTTGAAAAAATATGAAAATAGCAATGAGCAAAACTAAATAACACTTATAACATATGCAAATTCAAATAGCAAATTGGTAATCAAAGAGCATGAGGCTATTTATAATTAACTGCTGAATATTGATGATTTCTCAGATTTAACCATGGAAGATTAAAATTAAAAGTCTGAGCTAATTTCATAATATAATTTTAAATAGGATGGTTCATGTTCTATTATTAACAGTAAAAAATACCTTTTGTATATAATGTGTACAGCTATCAACAGAAATAATCTGACTCTTTCTCTTTAAATTTAACTCAAAAGATCAAATACAGGAAAATATCTTAAAGTCACAAATAAATTACTAATGACATTCAAGAATACAAAGCAATAATTTATAGACTATTAGAGATAAGAATATATCTGCAAGTAGAAAAGTAAATATTTGAATTTTAAAGTCAGGGAATAACCTGTGAGTCAAGTATCAAATGGTGTATGTTAGAAATAAATTAGAAGTTTTAAAAAATCATTGAATGAGAATTTAAATTTTCAGCATAATTTTTGTCTTTTATTCAGGAAAATCTAATTGTTGTTGAATAGGAAAATAATAAGTATTTGTTGTTTTGTGATTATTTTAAGTCTATCATTTATTCAAAAAACAGGAATGGAAGTGTGTTTTATTTATCAAATAAACAAAACACTTTAAAATTTTATTAACATTAAAGCAGTCAGATATAGACATTTGATTGTGATTAGTGTTGGAAGATTTAACTATAACCTTCTTTAGAAAATAATTCGAAAATATATATTTTCTTGTCTGAGACCAATATTCTGGTACATGATAGAAAAACATACTTTTGGGAGTCAGAAAGCTCATGCAGTAGGTATAGTGCTTGACTTACATGTATACATGCAATTACTTAAGTATAAATTTTGTCAATTTCTATGAAGACAAGAGTTCTTGTAGATCTTTATTCATTAATCATGCTTTTTATTATTTATATTTTGGATTCAGGAACCATATTAAGTGATAGTTCTCAGGGCAAATGTTTTGCTCTTTTTCCAGTGTTCCCTGGTTTTGCTCAGTCTATCTGCGGTCTCAAAGATTTAAACTGGAGCCAGGGCTGAAGCAGTCACATGCAAAGCAAGTGTCTTTCTGCCTAAACTACCTACCTCACACTAATAACAGTAATTTAGAAATGCTTCTTAAGAATATTGAAAATAGAAACGTTTACACTGGAAGAGACAGGTCACACTTCTAACATATGTAAGATCCTGAGTCAACTCATTGTAGAACATGTACACCTCCCTTTCAGCATTTCTGTGAGTAGATTCATTAATATTATTTATTTTTTGGTTTGGGGGCCACAACAGGTGATGCTCAGGGGTTATTCCTGACCCTGCACTCAGAAATCACTCCTGGATAGGGGGACCATATGAGATGCCTGGGATCGAACCGAAGATGCAAACGCCTGCAAGGCAAATGCCATACCACTGTGCTATTGCTCCGGCCCCATTTTTGTGAGTAATTACATACTCTCTGAGTACAGCTGAAAATGGCCTCTCTAAAAAGGGTGAAAAATTAAAAATAAAAGTATATTTATTTATTCTTATATTTACCTGATAGGAAGGATGAAGAAAGATATCAATAGAGTTCAGAAATTACTCAATTATGCTAAATCTTCTAGCTTACATATTATGAAATGTGTCAGTACTGAAAATCATTGATGAAAAATTTCCAATGACCCTACGGCATATGTAAATTGTTTAGTGTATGTTTTTGATTGGCAAACATGTCTCTTATACAAAAATATCTATGTAAATTTGGAATACCAAGAGTCTAAGGGACACATGCTAGAAAAACATACTTTGGGGGGTCAGAGAGATCATGCAGTAGGTATAGTGCTTGACTTACATGTGTTCAGCCCAGATTTGACTTCATATGGTCCCCAAAGTACAACTAGGGGAAGTACTACCAAGTGTAACCCTCCCTTTCAAAAATGTTTAACAAAATAATAAAATACATAGTAGAAGAATATTGAACTATTAATATTTATATTTTTATATTTCCAAATATTTCTATTTAATATTTAATATTAATATTTTATATTTACGATTATTTCTTGATGAACATGCATTGTTTAATGATTCTTATAGATTAATTATCTTTATTATTATTTTTTTAATCATTAATCTTGTTTCTTTTTTTCTCAGAATTGTTCCTGGGGAAAAGGAAAAAAGGGAGATTCACAAAATTGTAACTTGCTGTTTATGTTTTAAGCCAAATGGCTTAAAAGGTCAAGAAAATGGTACAAATCAGGTTTTTTGTCCTGTTACTATTGTGCTGGATTGAAGACCCATAAGAAAAGGGGAAGAACAACCAAAGAAAATCTTGGATCTAGTCAGATTTCTTTATGCTAGTTTAATACTTTCTAGCTGAGTGACCTTAAACCTTTGTCTAATAACACTAAACCTCAATTTTGTCACATATTACATTTAATAATTAACATTCTATGTATAATATTTAGAGAGAAGAAATGAATAAACATTATCCTTTATGAGGAAGAGGGTCCAAGGAAAGGATTAAAAATATAAACATATTACAGCCAAAATATTACAAATACACTGCTCATAGAGAAAACAGAGTAAAAGGTAGAATGACATGATCTGGAAATGATTGCCAATTTTTTCATATTAATTAATAATAAAAATGCAAGAGAATGCTTTTTGGAATATAAGATTTATTACCAGGACATCCAAGAATTTTTCTGAATTTATATGTAAAAATATTTAGACTTCAATTTTTGGTTACTTTATTTATCTGGTATTTTTTTGTGGTATTCTGGAAAATTTTGTTCAAATTTTTTTCTTCATCTGGACTTAATAAACTATAATAAAAATTCGCAACACAGGCAGGAATGAGATATCATATTACCAGTAAGCCCACTTCATCTTCAAGAGATATGAGAGAGGTAGTTCTAGACATTAAAGAACAATCATAAATCTTAGTACTTCCACAATCTCTTGTAAAGGTAAGCCATCCTCCAATTCAATCTTAAAACTTGAAGCAATATTACTGCTGTATATGAAATTCAGCGTTTATTTTGAATTGGCACTCCACACCCACTGATCTTAACCAATCTTCTATCTCTTTATGTAAATAGTATTTTTTAAGACATACATTTAAAATTTCGTTGATCTATGTCTTCTTTCTTGTTGCAATGGTAAATTTGAGCTTTTTGGTAGAGACCTAAGGATCCACAAATTCACAAATGTTAATGTTCTGTTACTGGAAAGGTCAACTCTTATTCAAAGTAACCTATACTGTGGCATAATGTCTTAGACATAAAACCTACCTTTGGAAATCTTCCTTTTAACCTTAGTGAAGTATATCTCCATCAATACAGTACATAATCAGCAAAAACATTTATTATGTTTATAGAATTAGAACTATTGAAAGAGAAAATTGAAGGCAATTGAGAGGCCCAAATAAAAACTAGTGTTTAGGTGAGTCAACATTTAAGAAAAACCCTTGGTAGTAGAATATTCAGTAAAGGGCTCCTGATACGGAGACTTTAAGATTTCTACCAATTGTGGCCTACCTTTTCCCATTTCCTGGACACGTTTCACAGAGAGCAATTTGGGTGTTATTAATTTGGTGTTGTTTTCTTTATTTCTTTTAAATTTTGGGCCACACCCGGTGACGCTCAGGGGTTGCTCCTGGCTATGCGCTCAGAAATCACTCCTGGCTTGGGAAACCATATGGGACGCCGGGGGTTGGAACCACAGTCCTTCCTGGGTCAACTGTGCAAGGCAAATGCCCTACCACTGCACCACCACTCTTGCCCAAGTATTGTTTTCTTAAGTTCTTCAACACTTTCTTCTTCCAGCCAATTTCTCCTTAGCTATATATCTCTTGTCCATTTAAGGAACAGAAACACTCACAAATGAGCAGTATTCATTCTATCTTTTTCAGTACCTTTAAGTTCTCACTGTTAGAATTTATGCCATCATAGGAACCAAACTTTCCTATGATTAGCATTCCTCCCTGTTATTTTGGATGCAAACTGCATAAAAATCTGTCACAACTACAAAAACTTGTAACAATTTACCAGAGTAATCATATATGGTTGAATTTAATTTTATCTTTGACCAATCCTATTTTTCAATACAATTAGTGCAAATTTTATTCTTCAAGTCAACTAATCACATTTTAAAATAAAAGTATTATTAAAAACTTTTCATAAATCAATCTTTTTAGAATTGTTTCTTAGAGCAAGGGAGACAGTATAGCTAGGTCATTTGGCCTTTCATCAAACAACCCAGATTCAGGGCCCAGCACTCGATATGGTTTTCCAAGCCCTGCCAGGAGTGAGACAGAGCTAGTAGTAAGTCCTAAGCTCTGCTGATTGTGGTCTGAAACCAAAATAAATAATTAAAAGAATGAATATGTAAATAAAAAGAATATTTCTCATACATTCCTGAGTATATAAACTATTTTGTGAATAAAACCATGCTGATGAGAGCTGAAAAGTATAAGATGCACCATCCTAAACATCTATATTTTTTATTTAGACAAACAACAAAAACAAAAAAATTCCATTGATACATGTGGAAATTTTGGCAGAAAAGATAGCAAGAATTAAAAATTTACATTTTTATGAGAGATGTTAAAAAGACAGAGAAAAATGAGATATAGTTTGAGTTTTCCTTTCAGGGACTTCAGAATAATGGCTTTGAGTAGGTTTTCACTAAATACGTTTTCAAACAAAAATTCTCACAGTTTTTTTTTTTTTAGAGAATAGGTAGGAAAAATGTAGGATGTATTTTGAAGTACAATTAGCAAAGCATATTTAAACAAATGAAAGATAAAATAAGTCAATAGCATCTCTCCATCCTTTTCTTCATTTTGTTTTATGTGTAATAACTGCCATCAGAAGCCATTGTTAAACTTAATTATTTGGGAGCATAACTACTAACAACATATATTTGTCATTGACTTCATATAGAAGTCATTTATATATAATTACATACACTTTGAAATGTATGTAAAATATATTAAATGAAGATATAAGTGATTGGTGTTAGTTTGATATGGGCACAGATTTCTTGATTTAGTTAAGAAATAGAATTAATCTTTTAAAAACAAAACCTACTTTAATACCTGAAAATTTTACAAGAGTATTGAAAGAAGCTCTCTAATTATTCAGCACAAAATAATATTGACAAAATAATACTATATTAGGAAATCTTATTAATTTTACGAAACTTATGTTATTAAGCAATTTAGGGTTTCTGTGTTTGTTGATCTAACCTTTAATGTGACAAATATAACACCATTTCCCAAAACAGATCGATGAATGTCATTTAAAAAAATTACTTTACCGAGACAGGTGTTTCCTGTATATGTTTAACATGAAATTAACCATAGCTCCAGATGTTCTGTTTCTAAAAAATCCAGTTAACTTTATTAGAACATTTAATCACAGATCAACAGTATAATAGAAGGGTAGGGAACGTGAAATAGAGACTTTACAGGAATTCTTAATGAATTGGGAGTTAGTTTACATAGGAAAATCTAGAAAAACGTTATACTGCTTCTGTGAGTCTATACATGTATTGATTTGGACTTGTTATTTTTTTTCTGAATTTTGATGCTGCTATTTATATTTAGTTGTTGCAATAGAACTGAAACTGTGAGTGTGTTTTAAGCTAATTATGTAATAACTGTGCAGCTAGCTAGTGTGACTAATACTATTTTTTCAAAAATTCACCAGTTGTGGCATTTTGTAAACACTTTGTTAGCCATAAGCGAGTGATATCTAGTCCTTTCGAGTTGAATAAACACTGTGGTGGGGATTCTCACAATGATTGCTCTGTCTGCAGACTCCTTCTAAGAGACAGCAGTAGAGACTTTGGTTATGCCAGGCTTAAATATCATTATGTGCCTTGTTATTTTTCCTCTAAGATTAGCTATAGATTTCCCATTAATTATGACATCAACTTGATTCATCATTAATAAAATAAATCTCAGTGAACTGTCACTGATTTCTTGACTAAAATGAAAACAAATGAAGAAAAACCAGTTCCTGTCTCTGTGATACTCTTATCAAATTTGTCTTTGTAGCAGCACGGTCATTCCAGAGCCTGAGCAAAATATTCATAATTTTCTGCTTTGAAATATTAGTGTTCTCATATGCACTAATAAAAACTTAAAGCCCTGCAATGATTGATGCTTTTTGTGGGCCCATCACCTCATTGTATAGAAGTTTGTTTTAATGAGTTTCTCTAATGAATATTTTATATTGCTACTTGGATGAATGGCATATGGTAAATGCAAGGTAAATTACAGCTCTTTAAATAAATATTTTTCATAAATTATTTATTTTGTGATGCCCATATTGGTAAGATGTCATGTCAGATAAAAATTGGAAAGTATTTACTGTAATACTTATTTGGAACTTGAAGAAGTAAATTTTTTTAATTATTAACAAGCCTTCAATGTAGCCATGAAACTTATGGAAAAATTAGCATAAGTTCTATTACATTGCAAATTTGTGTAGACAGCTTTCACTCCGAAATGTAAAAATAAGGTAACCTCTGCTGTCTATATAAATTTTACATAGCATTATGCAAATAAGAAATAAAACATTTTATGAATATACAAAGAGAATTTTGTAGGACTAGAGATGAAAATAACATTTAAAGTTAAAATTTACTTGATCTGTGATTTTTATTATAATTTTTAAGGTAAATTAAAAATAATGTAGTCATTCACACTTTTTATTATTGTCATGAAAATAAATTTTACTGAATAAGTTTTTAATTTATTAAATATTTATATTTAGTTTTTATTAAGAATCTTTATAGATTACTTTATCATGATAAATATAATGCTGTATTACTTATATTAGTACATAATAAAGCTGAGACCCACATTTCTAGGATATAAGAAAGGCTTGAACTCAGAATAGATTGGTTAAAATACTCAGGCCTTCCAGGTTATGTTGAAAAATCCCTCAAACAAGTCATCTCCTACCAAAAGTGATTTTACATGGTAAAAGCAAATATCATGTATTCATATTTTAGTATCATTAATAATAATAAGAACTAAACAAAGAATGATTAAGTTGCTCCTGGTACTGAGTGCTTTTATCTCACATCAAGTTAATTGAATCTCTGCTACAATACTAAAATTATCTCTACTCTACACATGCTGAAAATAAAGCACATATAGCAGTGACCTAGTATTTTCTTTTTTGCATATATTTAATTAGGATCCAATTCCAATACTTGCCAAAAGTCTGTGCTCTATATACCAAGACCTATATTATATATAAACATGATTAAATATTTCTTTTCCAGAAACTGTAAGTTCCCTAAAATCATGAGTGTGTCAATTCAGGTAATCCCAAAGTCTACAACATTGCTTGTAAGTGCTCAATAAATATTTATTAAAGTGACTCACAGTGTATTGTTTATATAATGAAATCAAATTTAACAATATTTCAATACATAAAATGAGAAAGACAAGTCTATAAAAACAGCTGTATACTTAAATTTATCCACATATTCTCCTATTTTTGTTTACCCCTTATTAAACAGTAATAGAATTTCTATAAATTGGTGCAACAAATATTTGTGGCTGGGGCCGGGCGGTGGCGCTGGAGGTAAGGTGCCTGCCTTGCCTTGTGCTAACCTAGGAAGGATCTCGGTTCGATCCCCGGGTTCCAGAGACTTCTGAGCGAATAGCCAGGAGTAACCCCTGCGCGTCACCGGGTGTGGCCCCCCCAAAAAAAATATTTGTGGCAAAAAATAGGAAATAAGATTTACACTGGCTTACCTTTTAGCTATACTCATTTCTCTAGTTCATCTACACAACTTAAGCTAATTGTGTTTCTTTTCTCAGAGCTTTATTAACAGTTAAAATTGTTAAGCATCACACATATTAAGACTGAAGATACATACACCTGCCCTTACGATTAAGATAAACATCATATCCATTCCCCTTATATATGATATGTATGAAATTGACATGTAATAAGCATTTTAGAATAATAATATATAAATATTTCCTTAAAGTAGTCTTTAAAAAAATAAAAACAATCATAGTTAATTTGATCAGATAAATTCACAAGAATAGTAAATAATTTCTTAACAGCAAAATAGTGATTTTTATGGGTTTCGATAGAATAGATAACAGAAATCTCATTTTTAAGATATCTACATTGCCAATTTTTGGAACACAAAAATGCTCATTTTTATGCTAAACTTTGCAAAGCACAATTTAATATAGTTTCAAGGATATCATTATATAAATCTACTTTTAAAATTTGTGTGAGCATATAATTCAAAAATTTTGGCTGCTCTAGTATCCGGTTACTTTTAGAAAAGCTTTATTATACATGACTTTTAGCATTAAGATATTGACTATTTTCTGGAGTTAAAATTTTACATTTTGTCCTTCTCATTAATTTTAAGACTCAAATGTAAGCACCAACAATCAAAAATATTATGTAGTTTGACAACATGATTGGGAACATATTGAGTCCAAAATATCTAGATAAACAAAAAGAATTCATCCATATGTTGCTGTTTTTCTTCCCTTTCTGAGTAATGGTAGATATGTCTGAGGATAAATAAAATAATAAGGGTCTTTATACTTATATATAAATTCTGGTTAACAGAAGGAATGTGAAATGTTTTTCAATTTATTTAGATTTAAAGCAAAAGAAAAGAAAAACCACAGATTGTAATTGATTATGAAAAGAAGATAAGAGGGTTATAGTATTTTAAGACTGGAACTTTCATTTCCATTTCAATGCAAAGTTCTTGATTGTTTTGTGATGTATTCAAGTCTGGTGGGCATGTCCTGTTTACAAAGTCACATTGAGCTATCGCATTCATGTCTCTGAGGACAACTTTGTAAAATTAGTATATTAGTATATTAGTCTTCATTGCAACATATTAATTTTCCTTTCTATATTTTATTTAGGATCCTTTTTATTGTTCTTCTAGTGACAAGGTTTCAGAGGGCTAGATACATGAACATGATATTATGAAAGCAGTTGATATTTGTATATAAAATAAGTCTTCCTTGAGACAGGGCATTTTTCAAATAACTTGATTATGTATATATCATACATATATGATTCTTTTCAGCAACTAACTTAAACATACTAGCGCCATTATATAATCAGATACAAATGAGATGCAAAAGCAGTTGGAAAACCAAATCCAGCTCTACCAGTGATGGTAAAAGAAAGACATAAGAAGAGGTCAGAAACTAGAAAAATATTGGTACCAGGTCTCTCATCCTTACAACCTGATCATGCATCCCAACACCTAAATTAATCATTTTTTTGTTTTTTGCTGCATTTGAGACCTGAAGGGATAAAGCAGATAGACTACAGAGAACACAGATGACTAACCTGAAATTAGGAGCCCTTTGAACTAGACAGTGATCACATCTACTACCTACCCATTAGATTCTAAATGTATGATGACTTGTCCAATACTTGATGCAGGAGTTTGGATTCATTCAGGAAATCAGTACAAAATGAATATAGTCTTTCTAAGTGAATCAAGATCAAAGCTTTAGAAATTGAAATATGTGGTTTATTCTACAGCATCAATTAACAATAAGGCAATTCCAAGTTTATGCTTAAGTAAAAACAACTAAAATCCAATAAAACTGCATTGCTGAGAGTCATTCTTATTTACCATAAAAGGAGAATTTATCTGTGTGCCTAAAATAATATTACAGAATTAATTCATGTATACTTAAGTTTCTCAGAACATGTACATTCTATGTGGGTCAAATTCACTACTCCATAGATTGCACTGTCTAACTTAAGACATTGTCTATCTTCAAAACAACCATACATAGCCTAACAAGTGGTAAACCATGGGGAGGGGAAGAAGTGGGAAGGGATGTGAATCTCAGCATTTAGACAATCACTGTCTTCAGACCTGCTAAATTATAGTGGTAACTCAATTGTTGGGAGGAGGAAGCAATATCAAAATCACCTGGGAACACTTCGCAAAGTATAGACATTCCATCATTGTCCCCACCCACTCACAGCAGTCCTGTAGGAAACTATTATTAATAAAAGCATATTGCATGACTCAGGTGTTTGATGTATGTGTGCACGGGGGTGGGAAAGGGCAGTCGGAGGCGTGGTTAGGTATTGAGTACCCTCCACAGATCATACAGAAATTCTAAGGACTGTAATTTGCAGGTAAAGGACATCTTGAAATTTAGACTCTCAGGTAGGCTTTCTCAACTGTGGCATGCCTGACATTTTAGACTGAGCTAGCTGTTGTTATAAGGGGCTGTTCTGGGTATAATAGGATATGTTGCAGCATCAGAGCCTCTAAATCACAGTAACTTCTTTTCCAACCCTACCCTGTTAAATGAATCAAAGACGGCTTCAGACTTTGCCAAATGGTCTAACAGTAGAGTGTTATCATCCAAAGCACTACTAAGCTATTAGTATGTGGAACATAAATGGAACAAAAATTTTGCTTTAAATGTATGTTAACCACTATTAGAGAACAAGACAATAATCATTTATAAGTCAGAAATAAACCTGTATTTCTAAAAGCACCAGTGAATGTTTTTAATGTTGGAACAAAAAGACAAAAAATTATTATTGTTTTCGCTTTAGATTAATTTTTAGAAAGGAACGCTAAGTTTAGGTTATAAGAAATGTCTCTTAAGGAAGAGAAAATATCCACTTTTCTCTGAAGAATGTGTTTGCTGTCTATTAGAAAATAAAAAAAAATGTGCTTTTCCTTCAAAATATTAGTGTTGTAAAAAAGTATATATTATATATGTTATTTATATAATATACATATGTATACATTTATATATATAAATGTAGAACTAAATGGACATATTGTTACAGCAAGACCCTGAGTTAGCATTTATTTTTATTTAATTTTCTAAGTACTGTCCACAGTGGACAGTTTCCCTGAATAGTCTGAGCCCATTATACATTTCTACTAATTTTACCATTTATTATAAAACATATTCAAGTTTTAGTGGTGCCAAAAATGGTGATAAAAAGAGAGTTCATCTAAAAATCAATAAATCTTCTATTATAAAATCTATAAGGTTCTGTGTTGGCATAGGTAGAAAAAGTAAACATTTTCTTACAATACTAGCAGTTTTGTAAATTGTTACTGATTTTGTAAAGAAATCTGACAGAAAAATCAGGATAAGAAACTCCATCTTCTATATTTAAAGATTTACAAAAATATAGTGAGTAGAGATGCATATATAAGCATGGTTAATGAAATATTTTAATTTAGAAATAATTCAATGACTATCAGTATAAAAGGAAATACATAATTTTAAATAGTATTAGAATTTTAAGTAGTCATTAAACAATAAGATGGTGCCACATATACATTTCTCTGGAAACGCGCTAACCGAAAACTTATGGTTAGCAAAATAAGAACAAAGATATCAAATCATTCCAAAATTTTTATATAAATAACAAGTTTTAGTCGAATGATTTTTAACATGTTCCTTTTCAAACCTTGATAAGTCTTTGATTTTTACTGTATATGCTTTTTCTCTTTAAATATATGCTAGTAGATATAAACAATACAATGCTGACTCAAATGCAGGAAAAAGACAGAAGAAACAATATGTCATCATTTGGTTAAATGGCAATCTGTGTACAATATGTGACATAATTAGGTTAATTCAAGTAGTAAGTCAGGAGTTCTGGCAATAGTGTGGCCCCTGTGTTGGAAAAATTGGAAAACTCAAAAACGAAAATAAAATGGATTCTTCATCGATACTTTTTATACCAATATAAATCTTAACTTTAAATGGTATGCTGTTGTGCTTTTCATCTAGTTAGCAAGTTTCTTACCTGCGTATATTTCTGGCTAATTGTATATGTTTGTTATTTTCCAACAGCTCTCTCCTGCTGGAATTTCATTTTGCTAAGTAAGAGTAAATCAGTCAAACAAACTGAGAAATGGGCATGTTGCAATACCTGAACTCTAGCAGCTACATCCAAAGCATCTAATAATTTCCAGCAATCTGAATTCAAGACAGCTTATCTTTTAAGTTCACTAGGTGGTTTAATATATCATATATGTAAAAGAATTGATTCTTTTTTTTTCAAGGATCAATTTGCTACTGTTGTTGTTAAAATGATGGGTACAGAAACTGCTTAAAACTGAGTCGATTTAATCTCACATTATAGCAATATAGAAAGGAGGTCATCTTCTAAGCGAGGTCTTCAAAATTGTATTGAATATGACTCATCTTATCCTCTACAGAAGAACTTTAGCATTTTGGCAAATGGTAGCAATTTAGAAAATATATTAAATAGGTTTCCAAGGGTCCAACTTCACTGAGAAACTCAAAGTACAAAACTTATACATGAAGTACAAGAGAGACAATCTAATATCTAAAATATTAGAATTGATTCAGCACCAAAGTTATGTATATGGAATCATCTCAGCACCTACTGGTGTAATTGAGGTACATGATCTTTTCTTAGTATCTCATTGGGTCTTAAAATACAGTAAGATGAAAGAGCCAAAGACCAGGACTGTGAAGTAAAGGGATGTGTAACAGTTCAGTTATCTTCTAACTCAAGCTCATGATTTTATTAATTGAAGCATTCTAATTGAATTATTAGCAAACAAAGAATGCTTGTATTCTTTCAATAGCTTCATTTACCTCCTAATATTATGGTTATTGTTCTTATGTAATTAGCCACAATAGAGTATTATCAAAGACCACACATTGCTAGTTCTTATTAGTGTCAAGGTTTAGATACTGGTTCAGTTTAATCCAACCAAAACCAGTGCATCTATACTAAACAGTACAGCCAGACAATGCTAATTCAACAGCATCTAACATGTCTAACCTAGTTCCCCAATTATAGTTCGATCAAGTTGTGTCTAGATCAACTCAACACCCATATTAATACAGATTTCAAGCTTCATTTCAAAACTGCTGAATTAATCTTCCTAGGGGAGAGACCCATAATTACTGTTTACAACAAGCTGTTCAGGCATAAACTATTAAAATGACTCAATATTCCAGACAAATTTATCTATTCTCAAGCATTTCATATATTTCCAATATATTAGCCACATTTATACTCACAAATTAATTCATGAGTATTTTGTGGTGTATTTTTACTCTGATAGTCACGAATTATAATTATAGGTATGGAACAAACATACCTGACTCCCTTATTACAAGTCTTAGCCAGTTTAGAATCTATGCACTTTATGCTTTTCAAAGAAAATTTTGACAATGTAATATGTCAGGTAAAGCAGAAATGACATTTTATGGAAATATTGGAATTTAATTTTGTACCACTTTATGTTATGCTAATGATGGACCAGTAAATACAGATATGATATAGCGTATGCTGCCATTTGATTATCTCTATTTCTATCATTCAATTGAAATATAACTAATAGAGCCCATAAAATATTTTCAGATTTACCCTGACTACACTGAACTGTATATGAATGATACTTTAAAACCAAGTTTTCTCATTAAAATGCTATTTTTTGTATCCTACAAAGCACCATATATTTTTGTCTGAAGAGCTTTAGCATAGCTAATGCAGTGGCCCCTCAAATCTACAGCTGTGTATCAAATTGAAAGTATCAGTGAAAATTAGATAATTACATTGAGTGGTCATAAATCATGCATTTGAAAAAATATATATTTTTTAAAAAGTATTTTGAGTTCAACAGCTCACTTTAATGCCTCTGGACAGTACTTTCAGAATTCATTTGTTTGAGGGGTTTTTAATCTGAGGATACTGAAAAGTTACACCCGCTGTGCTGTCGTCAATCATGCCAGGAAGAAAAATAGTGGCATGATTTGTTATCTGTTATTCCCCTTGCTGTGGTGACTGTCTCCCAGTGCCAGCTCTGTCCTTAAGGCCATCACTTATAGGGACCACTGTCTGTCAAAACCACAGCCAACTTTAAGGGCTGCCTTTGTCGGAGCAGACAAATGAGTATGACCTTTAACAATAAAATAGGCACCTACTGAGAAAGATGAAACGGCAGCTGAAATTAAGAACACCATATAGCCATTTCAAACACTTGAGAAAAGTTAGAAGTTGAACTAAAACTTAATTATAAGAGCAAATGTGGGTAGACATTGTCAATAATGAAACAGACATGGTCAGAAGCATCGATTTGCTGCCTGAATTAAAACTTCATCCAGGAATCATCCTACCTTTCATTAATAATGAATGGTATTGATGGGGCTTATTTTAAAAGGAGGGGTTAAATTATGATAACTGGAGATTTATCAGGTCCTGATATTTTTCTCCGTGGAGGCAGAGATCTACAATTTGTTTATCAATATTCTAGAAGGGCAAAGAGGAAAAAAAATAAGAATGCACTAACGCTTTGATTTATACTAATAGCTACTACTTCAAACGATCTGCAGCAAAGTGCCTCTGCCTGGGTAGGTATTGGCTGTGAACCGGCCATTGATATTTTGTAGTGTTTCATATCTTAGTGTAAGCATTCCAGGCATTGCATTGTAAATACCACAGCACAGTTTGTGGTTTGAAAGACTGTTGTAACCCAACCTGCAAGTGGTCAGTGGAGACTACATTTTACAGAGAACACAAATCAATCTTATTGAGCACTTTACAAGTAATATCATATTCTGCTTGTGACAATAATGAAATTAGGGTATGAATTTTGTTTAAATATTGAAATGCCATCTGAATATTTAATACAGTACTTGATATGCATATTTATATGGTTTTTCTAAAAAATAATGTCATGGACTTTTTTAGAGTAAACTCAGAATAATTTTAGAAGATCCTCCTAATTCAAAGTCAATTATAGTTATTCACTGAGTTATATACCTGCTTGAGATTATTAAATAGTTAATGCATTTCTCACTTGCAAATACACTCTTTCCTACTTGGTAGACCTTGGATGACTGGTCTGTGTTTTCATTTCTATTTGATGGGAATGGGTGAAATGTGATCTTTTCACATCCATGCCCACTTGATATTCTTTGACTAATGAAACATGAGCGGAAACTGCATATCATTTCCTAATGACATATTTATTTTTATCCAGATGCTACTCTCTCCATAAACCCGAGAAAAAATTTTTTTCTTTTGGTTTTTGGGTCACACCCGGCAGTGCTCAGGGGTTACTCCTGGATCCATGCTCAGAAATAGCTCCTGGCACGGGGGACCATATGGGGCACTGGGATTCGAACCGATGACCTTTTGCATGAAAAGCAAACGCCTTACCTCCATGCTATCTCCCGGGCCCCAACCTGAGAAATTTTTAAGAGTTTTTTTTTTTTCTTGTCTAAATTTTAAAAAAGAACGCTCTATTGGGGTTGAAGCAGTGGTGCAGGGGTATGGCATCTGCATTGCCCAAGCTAGCCTAGGACGAACCACAGTTCAATTTCCTGGCATGCCATATGGTCTCCCAAGCCAAAAGCGATTTCTGAGCACATAGTCAGGAGTTATCCATGAGTGTCACTGGGTGTGGCCCACAAACAAACAAACAAAACAACAACAGCAACAATAAAAAGAATGCTATATTAACAGTCTGGAGAACTAGTATTACTAAGAATGGGAGACAGA